>RJWT010044877.1:0-11717 GCA_004365215.1 Cuniculus paca
GATCCTCCTGCCTCAGTCTCCCAGAGTGCTCAAGTGCCCAAGATCCTTATGTAAGCCAGGGAAAATCAGTACCAGCACATCCATCGCTCTCCCTGGTGTCCTGCATGGCCCTGCACCCACCCCACAGAGGGCTACTCACGCAGATCTGTCCCATACTTGAGCCCTGCCTTGGGCACCCAGCCCTTGCTCCGGAAGTAGTGGTAGGCCCCGTAGGTCGTCCTGAATGTGGGCTGAATTGCGGTGAATGCTTGCCAGAGCTTTACGATCGTCAGGGGTTCCTAAAGTTGTTTAAAAGGAAGAGGCACTGTTTATGTGTGATCCATTTCCCCCTGCTAGGGACCAATATCTGTTTGGTGTGGCAAATGCAGGGCCCTCCTGGGACACCCAGACTGGGCTGTCCAATGTGGCAGGCACTACCCTCACACGGCTCATCCAACAGAGGTGCTGTGAGTGTAAAATACACACGAGTCCAACTGGGCAGGAGAGAAGGGGAAAAAGTGCAAACTGTGGATATGTTGGGTTACATGAACTATGTAATGTTATTACTAAAAGTAATTTCACTTGCTTTTAAAATATTAACTAAGTAGTTTTTTTTTTTCTTTTCCTCTTTGAGGCAGAGTCTCACTATATAGTCCGGGTTGATCTTGATCTCGAGGCGATCTTCCTGCCTCAGCCTGTTAGTGCTGTATCACAGCTGTGCATGCTACACCAGGCTCACCTGTGTTTTTCTTTTTGAACTGTAATGTGGCTACCACAAAAACAGAAAATGACTCACGGGCCTCCACCTGAGGTACCCACTCCATTCCCGAGGGACACTGGGGCTCTAGGGGACACAGAAAGGCAGATTTAGAGGCTGGGGTGCACCTCAGTGGTAGATCACATGCTTAGCATGTTCAGATTCTGGATTCCACCCCAGCACTGGAGAAGGAAAAAGAGAGGAAAGGCAACGTCCCACATGAGGAGGAGCGACAGAGGGGCCGGAAGGACAGGAAGGACACCCTAGGTTAGGAAGTAGCTGGGGCAGGTGCTCAAGCGTAACTGCCAAAGCTGAGAGCAGCTTACAGAGATGACAGAACAGGATGGCTGGGGCAGAGCCCACTCCAAGGAACCGGGACCCAGTGCAACGGGAAACTGGGTGAGGTGAGCTTTTGCCTCCATTCAGCACTCAAAGAACAAACTTCAACTGGGGTCTGGCTCCGCTGCTCCCTACGATGTGTTTGGTTCAGCTGGGCCCAAGGTTTTAACCCCATGGGTGCAGCTCAGGGGCAGAGCAGTGCTCAGTGCGTGTGCACGGCTGGGCTCCAGCCCCAGCACCACAGCAACAAAATCCACCAGAAGTGAGTCCAAGCTTGCTGCCATGTTTCCTTTCCTTTCCTTTTCTTTTGTGTTCCTTAAATGAAAACTCTACACATGAGCTTTGCCTCCTCTAACAAGGAGGAGGCAGGATTCCAGCCTGGATAGCACCCCTCTCCCCCTGGTGTTGAGGACCCTATGCAGTTACAGCACCTGGAAGAGCCCATAAAAGAGGGCTGTGGAGCTAAGAGCAACCACCACGGAGGAAAACAAGTCAACTGCACCAAACATGCGCTTCCAAACCACTAAATACACATGCAAATAAAACATGAGATGAAATGTTGGCTGGAAAGGTAGCCCATACCTGTATTCTTAGCTATGTAGGAGGCTGAGGCAGGAAGATTGCAAGTTTAAGGCCACCATGGGCTACACAGTGAGACCTTGCCTCAAAATAAAATACACAGTGCAGGGGACACAGCTGAGTGGTAGAACACTTGCCTAGCATGTGGAAGGCCCCGGAAGAGAGACAGAGACAGAGAAAAAGAGACAGAGACAGAAAAAGTCACAACTAGACAAATGATAAAATTATGCACATGTAAGACCCAGACAAAATACTTCCTCTGTCCTATTAAGCATTCTGCTTACCTTTCTATTTTACCAGCTTATTCTGAAGAGGTATTATGGTTTCATGGTTTGAAATTCCAAAAGCACAGCGAGTGTCCAGTGTAGCTGCCTCTCTGCCCTGTCCCTGGCCACAGGAGCCGTCTGTGGAGCTGTCTTTCTTCTGCGTGTGGTGGCCACAGTATGAAAGCACACCAGATGCAGGAGATTCTAACCAGAGTAGTGAGTGGCCTTGGATGACTCATTTTCTCTGAGCCTCAGTTACTTTGGTGGTAAAATGCTTACCAAGTAGAGGCAGGACAGGAAACAGCACATGAAAGGTGACTGACACAGCCCGGTAAACACCTGTAACTTTTATTTTCTTGCAGGGCTGGGGATGGAACCCAGGGCCTCACACATGCTAGGCAAATGCTGTGCCACTGGGCTATGCCCCTAGCATTTTGTATTTTAATTTTGAGGCAGGGTGTCACTGTGTAGCCCCTGATGGCTTTGAACTTGCAATCAGTCCTCCTGCCTCAGCTCCCTCCACATTTTTTTGAGACAACGTCTCGATAAGTTGTGCAGGACTGCTGAATTTGGGATCCTCCTGTCTCAGCCTCCTGAGGTGCTGGAATTATGGGTATGTGCCAGCATGCCCAGCTCTGTTAATTAAGTGCTGTTTGGACACAGGTTTCCTGGTCTGTATATAAGACACTGTATTTTTCTTGGTCTACAAGAGTGAAACTCGGTCTAAAAAAGGTAAAAGCTGGCCTTTGCCTGAATAGCCCCAGTTCAGAACCTGAAGTCAAAACTTAAGCGAAAAAACTTCAACTCCTATTTAATTTAGTAGAAGTAAGCACATCTGTATTAAAGCAATATAGAACAGCCAGCGTGCTGGCTGTAATCCCCGCACTCAGCAGGCTGAGGCAGGAGGACTGCCATGAGGTCAAGACCGCCCTGGGCTACATAGTGAGTTCAAGGTCAGCCCGAACTACCTATGAGACCTTGTCTCACAATACGAAACAAAAGCAATATGGAAATTAGTGACCCTTCCTTTAACATCAGGGGAATTGTAGGTGGGCTGCACTTACATAAAGCATCTTACCTTCTCATAGTAGATACTCAGACACCCCAGTGCATAGACCAGGAAGAAGGCCTAAAAATGGAACAGGCAGAAAACGTCCATTAGAAATTGGCAGCATTCTCGAGAGACCACTATACAGACCCCATTCGCTCCCTGTCAGATACAAATTAATGTCCTTAAATCCCCATCAAATCAGTCATGTGGCTGGTTTTGTCATGGAAACTGTTGCGGACTTCATCATGTGATGCATTCTCCTGGGACAGGATGTGAGATGTTGGCTGTAGGTGGATAAAGTTGCTCTTAAGTGCAGCTAAAAAGAGCTTTCTGATCAACTCTGGAAAGATGCCAGACTTGGGCACCATCCAAAGCCACAGAGCGGTGGCCTGACCTGTCCAGGTCACAGGTTTCAGAGACTGCACTGCAGGAAGCGGCAACTGAATGGGAGGTCCCAGTGAAAACAGTCACTTTTTATTTAACTTTGGTTCTGGTGTGGAGATGAGCCCAGAGCCTCATGCACACAAAGCCCACGTGCCACTGCTGAGCTGCGCCCCTAGCTCTGATATTTCTCTTTCAACATAAGAAGTATTTTAGAAGGCATGAGATTAAATTCATAATTGACACAGGTTCTGCTTCCAGATTTTGGCTGCAGCTGCCAGGCACAGGGCAGGAAGGACCTCTCGTGCAGAGCACTGTCCCCTGCCCAGGAGTCCTATGGCCCTGCTCTGCAGGGAGAAAAGGCTGTACACGAAGAGTCTGGGACCCACAGGCCACCCTGCCGTGTGGCAGGCTCCATGTGTGTGCCACCCCTCTCGGCAACCACAGGGCCACAGGCAGCTGCCCAGGACTTGCAATGTGGCTGGTGCGACTGAGAAACAGAACTCTGAATGACACTCAACTTCAATTCCTTTAAATTGGAGTAGCCCACCCGTGGCTAGCAGCTGCTGTGTTTCACAGTAAACACTGATGCAGTAAACATGGCCAAACTCGCCTTCCCACGCTAAGTCTGTGCAGGGCTGCTGGCCTCTGCAAGGAAGGGAGCACAGGCTGGGAGATGGGTATGCAGACTGCCAGGCCCGCCTGGCACCTATGAGTGCCCAGGCCTTTGGAGGGCACAGCCTTCAAAGGCGGCAGGGGCTTTGTGGGTATGGCGCAGACTTAAGCAGGAAAGGCGGGTTGAGCACAGCATGCCCGAATGGGAGGCCTAGCAGGTCTGAGGAGCACTACTCAGAACCAGGCATCTTAGGGAAGGGGGCTCGGCTCAGGTGCAGTCACCACACTGTGGAAAAGACATGTGCCACCTAAATGATGTGACAGTGGGAGACACAGATCCATTCACTTGGTGAGCGGTCAGACCTGTCAGAGCTGGTCAAACTCTGTCAGTGGACTAAAAAGAACACTGAGGCTACATTTTTCACTTATCATTTTGGAGACACACTCTCAGTAAGCTGGCCAGGCTGGCCTCAAATCTGACATCCTCCTGCTTCAGCTGAGCGGCTTGGGTTACAGGCACTATGCCTGGTGGGTTGTACA
Organism: Cuniculus paca; assembly: GCA_004365215.1. Classification (NCBI taxonomy): domain Eukaryota; kingdom Metazoa; phylum Chordata; class Mammalia; order Rodentia; family Cuniculidae; genus Cuniculus; species Cuniculus paca. The sequence goes on from RJWT010044877.1 coordinate 4,508, forward strand.
CCTTATTTTTTTGCAGAGCAGGGCAGAACCTAGGGCCTTGTGCGTATCAGGCAAGTGCTGTACCACCAAGCTGTATCACCTGCCTCAGCTTGTCTCCTTCAAGCAGGTGAACTGATGATGTGTGAACTGTATCTCTGAAGAGCTGACTGGTTTTTAAAAGCTAGTGCAAATGAGTGAGCTCCTATTCAGCCAGTCTGAAAACTTAGCGAAAAAGGAAGTGCTAAGATGAGTCCCTCTAATGCCACTCCCCAGAACACTCGCTTTTTTTGTAACGCTCGATGTGAAACCTGGGTCCCTCGTGTGCTGGGCAAGCGCTCACCACTAAGCACCCCAGCTCCAACACAGAGCTGAAGCCTGAGGGGAAATGGTGGAGGAGTGAAATTTAGGCCGCTTCCATGCACACTGCCTGTGGGGCTTTCAGTGCTTAAGTACAACGTCCAGCGACTCCACTACAGGAGACACAGGGTGAGGTGGGTTCGTGCACACAGAGGGCAGCACTGCACCTCCCAGAGCCGAAATAACACAATGGAGATGCATTCTTACATGAAAACGTACCTCTTCCAGGCTGAGCTGCAGATACTCAAAGATCCTGTAGGGGTTTCTTCTGCATATTAATCTCTTTCTTTGCACCAACTAAAGAGAGAGAAATAAAATCAAACGCAACAGAATACACAGATGCGCTAAAAGCCCCATCGAAGAGGCTGCATCTAAAAATGAACACTTTCTTGTTGAGTGTGGCGGTGCGGGTCTGGAATCCCAGCACTCGGGAGGCTGTGGCAGGAGGATCACCACACATTGAAGGCCTGCCTGAGCTACAAAGTGAGGCCCTGTCTCAAAGACAAACACCCCTTCAAAAAAACAAGACAAACAAGCACCCAAAACTACTTTCTTATAAACTCCCAAGGTCCACTTGCTGTTGGATGAATACAAAAATCTCATTTTTTATAATTATGTAGAGAAACTTTAATCTTTCCTCACTATTAACATTTTTCCTCATGCATTTTTCCTGCAGTTGCATGCATGGGGTGAATCTGTGTTTTTACCCTTAAGCATGTCTACTCCTAACAACACCTCGTTAAGCGTCACTCTTGCTCTGTGCTCAGGGTCATGTGCAATGCCACTGCCATTTTGCAGTTATCTGTCTTGTTTTAGGTTATGAGTCTGAGGAAGTTAATGTTACCGCCCACCCTGGCTGCAGTGGAAAGGACGCCCACACTGCTGTGTGCCTGGGGTGGGCCTCAAGCCCACTTGTTCCTGGGAGTCTCCCGGGAACAGTTGCAGAAAGGGCATGGGGGTTCCTTAACACCACCTATGGGCCATAGAGGGCTCTGCAGGCAGGGATTCAGAGCAGCACCTAGTCCTGAGGACGCTGGGCTTTCCCTACCCAGCACACCCATGATGCACCAGGTGTGATCGAAACATACAGTGAATGTGTACCTTTTAGAAATTTATCCCAAGAAGAGGCTCATTGCCATGAATTGTGCTCAAAACACACCCCTCTGCTTCGGACACACTTTTCCCACTGTTCTGCCACTCTGTAGCAGCTCTGAAAGTCCTCGTTCGTGTCTGTGAAAGTAAGACGGATGCTACTGCTGAGTGCCACCCAGTGGAAAGGTGGCCTCTCAAAAACAGTCTGGTGTGTCCTCATCCACCTTATCCACCAGCACGGGCACTGCGGACTTCTGGCTGTTCCCCAAAGCTAAAATGATCAGGAAAGGTAAGTGTTTGGATCATCTGAAGACACTGAAGCAGCCACAACAGCACAACTGAAGACATTCATGAAAGACGACTTTCCGAACTGCTTCAGAACGTGGCAAGGATGACGGGATCAGTGTGCTCAAAGCAGTGTTTGGAGGGGAATTAGTGCCAATCTGTCTTTTTTTTTTTTTGTCTGAGACAAGGTTTCACTGTGTAGTTCAGGCTGGCCTTGAGTTCACTACGTAGCCCAGGCTGCCCTCAAACTCACAGCAACCCTCCTGCCTCTGCCTCCCACATGCTGGGACTACAGGTGTGTGCCACCACAACCAGCACAATGTGTGTTTTATAGTAATAAATCTTTTTAAAAAATTTAAACATTCCCTGTGTTTGTCAATCACATTTCAGGTTTAACTTATAAATTACGCTAAGAGATTAACGATAATAGTAATAAAGCAGGACAATTCTAATAATACATTATGATAAAAGTGAAACTCTTGAAAGAGTGTGGTCCCTTTTAAGCAGTCTGGGCAGAGGACACTTCTGGGCCATGGGCACTGAAGCCATGAAAACAGAGTAGCGAGAGGGGACAGTCCCCTCTTCTCTTTACCTCCTCTTCCGGGGTGTCTTCCCCCTCGCTCCTGCTGCTTGCCTCCTCCTCCACCAGCACAAACTCAGGGCCGGGCTCCCTCTCTCTGGCACAGAGGACGCTGGCTGCAGGCTGAAGGCCACACTGCGGGCTGAGTGCATCCTGTGCACAGCTGGGGACCCGGGGAGCAGGTGTAGGGTCCTCTCCTGTGTGCTCCCTGAAGCTTGCTGCAGCCAGTGGGCCAGGCCCAGAGCCCAGGCCGGCCTCTCCCGTCTCCTCTGCAGTGCCAGAGGCTCCCTCAGGAAGCCCCCCTGTTCCTGCTGTGAGTGAAGCCTGAAGTCGCCCCTCTGTACTGCTCTCTCCACTGGGACGCTGGACTGGCTTCGTGTACTCCTCGAGGACTCTGCGCACAGTGCTCTCGTCCTGGCCCTGTCTGCGCAGGAGATGTGTGGCCCATGCCACACGCCGATGATACCTGTGGATGGAAACACTGTTAGCCACCAGTGCGGAAAGCAGCAGAGCACATGGAGACTGGCGGGGGCTGAGAAGCCACTTATAACAGTCAGACTCGCCAGAGACTGACAGGACCGTGTTTGTATTTTATGGCACTGGGGAGGGAGCCCTGGCCCTTCACACTGAACTACATCCCCACCCTTTTTTATTCTGAGACAGGGTCTCGCTCAGTTGCTGAGTTGCCCAGACTGGGCTGGGACCTGCAATCCTGCCTCAGCGTCCCAGAGTGCTGGGATTACAGGCATGCACCACCACACCTGGCAAAATTTGTATAATTTAAAAAGAGAGGCAGGTAAATATATAGAGAAAATGACCATCTTCTATCAGGATTCATTTGGTTTTACTTTCAAGTTTGGAGATTACAATGTTTCTGAGGTTGAGTCCATAATATCAAGACCCTTTGTGTAGCAGTGCAGAGCAAAAAGAGAATTTTGATAAATATTTTTCACAGCACCTAAAAACTTCTTCACTGGATACAGAAAGAAATAATGGCCCTTTTCTCCAGAATAACTTTCAGGTGTATTTTAATGAGAAAATACACAGGAAGTTTTTCAAACTTGAGGGCAACACCTGAACACTTCCCAAGTTACAAGAAATGGCCCTTTCCCCCTTCACCCTTCTGCGTTTTCCTGCTGCTACTGTCCTGTGATCTTCAATAAATGTAGCTATTTACTACTTATCAAAAAAAAAAAAAACAACTGACACAAGCTCAGGGGACGGCTGGTTTCTAGCCTGAGGCTGCTGTGACTAGGCACTGGGGACCTGCAGGCGGCTGTTGTGATGTATACGATGTGCACGAGCTGCCAGAGCTGCCGGGGAAACTGGCTCTGTGTGCTTGAGACACTGACAGGCTCTTCACCCTGACCCATTGGAATCCACAAGTGGTCCACACCATTTATCTCACGCGGACGTGAGTGGTCCACACATACGGGAAACTGAATCTTAGATTCTTTTTTTTTCTGGTACTGGAGACTGAATCCAAGGCTTTCACACTGAGCAACAATTCTGGACTTTTTAACAATTTTAATTCTTTGAGACAGGGTCTCACGAAGTCACTAAGTTGATCAGGCAGGCACTGAACTTGTGACCATCCTGTCTCAGCCTCCCAGAGTGCAGGAATTATAGCATGTGCTTGAATCATAAAGACTACAATCTAGATGGGAACTGTGGTGCCTGTCTGTAATCTCAGTTGCTTGGGAGGCGAAGGCAGGAGAATCATAAGCTTGAGGCCAGCCTGGCAACTTAGTGAGACCCTGTCTCGAAATAAAAAAGGGTTGGGAGCATAGCTTAGTGGTGGAGCACTTGGTGAGCCTGTGCAAGACCTGGGGTTCCATCCCCGGGACCCCTCCGCAGTGCACAGAAGGCTGAGCCCTGACAAGGCTACTCCCGTGGCTGAGCTGCAGTGACTTTGGGACCACACGTGCTGACTCGGTCACCTACTACTGTGTGACAAGCAAATGACTTCACTTCTCTGTTTCAGTTGCCCCATGCAACAAATAGGTCACCCCTCACTCCTCCCCCACGGGAACCTGGCGTGGGTCACTCTGTGTCACTGGGGAAGGTGGGGCTGCCCACAAACAGTGGGCAGCTCCTGGCTGTGCCTGGTCTTGTGTGTGCTGGGGTGGGAGCTCGGGAGAGACCAAGACCCACAGGGAACCTGCTTGTTGGAACCGCAGCCTCGGCTCTGGGGCCTTCTTGGTTCTACAGTGCTCTGTTATGTGAACCCCAGGTTTTTATCAACATGGTTCCTTTCAGTGAGAAAGGGGCCACAACTTTCAACAAGTCTCTTTTTGTTTCCCTTTTGTTTGGGGGCTGCGGGGACAGAACCCGGGCCTCGTGTGTGCCAGGCGAGCGCTCCCCCTGAGCTGCAGCTCCAGGCCTTGTCCATTTCCTGGACTCCAAAGACATGAAGGAACCACTGCACCGAGAGCTGGGGCTGGGGTGCGGCTCAGCGGTACAGCGCTTGTGTAGCGCATGTGCGACCTGGGTTCTGACCCAGCACCACTCCCACCCCTTAAAAAGAACAGAAACAAAAAGGGGAGGGTAGGAGGGGATCACGTGTCTCCCAGACCAGAGTCTGCTCTGCGCCCTGGGCTGGGCTGTGGCCACAGCAGCCAGGGCCACCTCCCTGTGTCACTCGCTGGCCACCAGCACCGGGCTGCCAGACTCCGCTGGTGTGTGCCGGAAGCAGGATGAGCACTGAACGAGGGGCCACTGAGGTTAGGGTGATGGCGGGGACCACCCCATGTGGCTGCAGAGGAGGGTCTGGTCCCTGTGTCCCCAGAACGGACAACTGCGCTAAGCGTGTGAGGGACAGGGAGCACAAGTTCAGAGCAGGGGCCAGGGACGGGCAGGAGGAGCTGCGCAGTGTCTGGGAAACCCTCACTGGCCCCACGGAGCACGGAAGGAGACACGAGCCTCCTGACGCTCGCTACCCGACTCTGACGCCTATTTCCAAAGGAGCCCAGCTGCAAAGGGTTCAGCTTAGGGCGACTTAACACCTCAATGCATTCAAACAGAATTTGATCTGCATTCAACTCAGCATTTTCAACAATGCGTCTAACACCAGAAAGAAAGAGAAAGCGGGCTGTCAACGGGAAAGACCAGACGCGTGTGCCGGAAGCGCGACTTTGAGCCACAGCTGACGTGGGCCGTGACTCACCTCTCCGACGTGATGATGGGCATGTTGGTCTCCACATCTGTAATGGCAAAGCAGCTGCATTAGTCCCAGACATGTGTCCCCTAGGAGGGAAAGGCACCCACTAAAAACTGAGGAAGGGGAGAGAACTCAGGTCCCAAAGTCACAGCCTGACCAGTCAGCGATGGTTCGACATGACCTCAAAACCAGCCATCGCCCCAGCTCAGCAGAGACAGCAGGTGACTCCAGCACAGGGCGCTGAGACCCCCAGTCCCGTGTGCCCAGAGGGGGTGGGAAATGTGCCGGGCAGCACTATGAGTCTGGGTGTGGATCTAGGCTTTGGGCTCTGGCTCCAGCTCCGAATACCGGGTGGGCCTCATCTCTCTCCCTGAAGTGCTTTCGGGTCACTGGAGGGTCAGGTCTGAGTCCTGGCCCCCTGCCCGAGCAGCTTTCCTCAAAGGCAAAAAGGGCCAGGCCTATGTGCCGCTCAGCGTTCAAAGCCCAGGAAAGGGCAGAGCTGCCAAGGTCAGTAGATCCATGGGCAAGGAAGTGCACGCTTGCTTGATTCGCTGTTGGTTTGTTTTGAGAGAGGGTCTCACTACGTAGTTCAGGCTGGCCTCGAACTCACAGTGATCCTCCTGCCTCAGCCCCAAGTGCTGCACCCCCACCCCCGCCTGGGTTATGGTTCAAAGCTGATGGATTTTTTATTAAGCACCATTGTTCTGTCAGAGAAAATGGACAAAAAGTCTATCCCACTGAGTTTGAGGAAATATCTGTTTTAGTTACTCAAAAATGGTTTCTCCCTATGAGATGATACAACCCAAGCTGATGTGCTTGTTTGAGTACCTCATTTCTATAAAAAAAACTACTTTTTAAAGTCTAACTTTATTCTGTAATTATTACTATGTGGTACCTTTACAAGGTTCCAGAGTTAAATCTGTACGGTCTCACTTCTTCCTGTCCCATTTTATTCCTTCCTAGCGACATTGTAAAAGGATGCTTTAGCTGAGCAGGGTGGTAGATGCCTGTAACCCCTGCTCTCTAGGAGGCTAAGGCAGGAGGATGGAAAGTTCCAGCCCAGCCTGGGTGACTGGGTGAGACTCTGTCTCAAAACATATTAAAAAACAAATAAATAAAAATAAAAAGGGAGGGGGGCTGGGGATATAGCTCTGTGCAAAGGCACTGTGGGTTTAATCTCAAGTACTGAAAAAAATTATGGTTTCTCCTCCCATTTTTATTTTTAATTAAATTTATTTTTAATCTGATACATGAAAGTACATAGTAATGGAATAACATGATGGTTCCATGCCTGTATACGTTGTGTTAATCAGGTTATACACACTTACGTCGTTAAATCGCGTTCTGGAGGCGGTAATGAGTGCTGACCTAGGACCTGGCTAAGTTACGCACCACTATGTGAGGCAAATTCTTTCATTTTCAAAAACAGAACACTCCCTTTTTGGCTAAGCCACAGCTCACAGACCCTTCACCTTCCTGCCTGTGCTCTGCAGTGGGCACCCTTCTGCTGGGCGTCAGGTCCTCCCAGCCTCTGAAGTTCACAAACAGTGCTGCCGTGAGCAGCCCTCTGCCACTCCCTGTGCTGTTTTTCCCAGTGCATCTTGAAGACGCGTTCCAGGGAGCTGGGGTGCTGGTTACAACTGCACACCCTCAGGCACAGTCACGCTGAACCTTCACCACTGCAAAAACCTCTCAAATAGAATGGAGACCAGATGTGAGGAACTGAACCCGTAACACACAGAAGAAACAGGGTGAAG
>RJWT010044878.1:0-11710 GCA_004365215.1 Cuniculus paca
AACGCTGACCCAGATGCTTTCTGGTCCAACCGATTCCTTCTACAAAGTACAACCAGAAACACTGATAGAAGTTTTGGGGAGACCCCTGGCTTCTCCCCATACCCACAAGTCCTTCTCCAGCCTTTGCCTCCCAACCCTGCCTCCCTATACCTGTGCTGCACCTGCCCACACAATGGCCAGGGGCCAGGGCCAGGGCCCACTCATCTCAGTGCCGGCAGCACAGGCCAGCGCAGGGGCAGTGCCTGAAGTCCAGCCACCGAATGAAAGCCAAGAGTTTCCATGAAGTCTGCCCAGCACCCTGTTGATGGCCACCCCTCCTAGAAGGCTGCTTGACACAAAACAGGAAACTCACTGGGCGACAAAGGTCCCTCGGAACTGTTGGATGCAGCTAGCAAACCATGAAATTTTCCAAGGTCTGGCAAGAGACTGCCTTGGAATAGAATGAGGTTAAACCGGAAGTCTTTCGAGGACGGAGCTGGAGAGCGAGAGAAACAGGCGGCCGGTGAAGCGCGGCGGGGCAGCGGGACGTAGGCTCTGCTGGTCCCACCGGAAATTCTCCACAAGGAGGCAGGCAGAAGGATGGTTCCTGTTATGGGCCTCAGGGTCCACATGTCTGTTCGCCCAACCGAGGTCTGTAACCCTACATTTCTCCGCCCTCCTGATGCTCCCTGCCCATCCCCTCCTCCCAGCCCCTGCTTAGGCCTCCTGTCTCCTGCGAGCACACAGGACGGCCCTTTGGCTCTGGCTTCCGAGCACATTTTCAAGGTGCCCCCACACTGGCCCAAGAACAGGAGCAGGAAACGGTAACTGACACGGTGATTCCCTCTGCAGAAGTGAACTGGTGACAGTTTCGGATCTCTAGTCCACTTTACAGCCCAACCGTATTCCATCCCAGGGACAGACCACACTGCAACTGCAGAGGACATGGCGGCTGGTCCCACCTCCAGGCTACTGGGGACAGTGCTGCCACCGGCCAACTCTTTTCTGTTATTATGTGCTGACACACGGCAGGATCTGTAAGGGACACTGTCCTACAAAAAACAAAATAGGCATGAAACACGCAGCATGGCTTCCATTTGTGATGCTGGCCATGGAACCCAGGGCCTCCACACGCTAAGCACGTGATCTACCGCTGAGCTACGGCCCAGCCCCATTAGCTTTCATAACAGGACGAGGTACACAAAGACACGGGAGGAGAGACACCCACCCAGTCAGTCTTAGGAATGAGCCGCAAGAACCGGCACGGTAATTGACAGGGCGATTCCCTCTGGAGAAGTGAACTGGAGAATTAAAGGGTCTGGCCCGGGGGGGGGGGTGTTTGCACACCTGTAATCCCAGCACTCAGGAGGCTGTGGCAGGAGGACTGCTGAAAGTTCAAGACCAGCCTGGGCTACCTAGCAAGACTGTCTCAAAAAACAAAAACAAAAGAATTCAAGGGTCTAGTGGGAAGTTTTCACCGCTTACCGTTTTAACTGTAACACAGGAATGTATTTTTTTCCTAAAACACACAGGGATAAAAGCCCAGGCATGGTCCAAGATCTCATAAGGCTTCTCGTTAATTGAGGAAGGCAATTAAGCACAGAAACAGATACAAACTTGTGAATGAGTCATTCCCAGCGTAGACCCAGATAGGGAATCACGGTTATTAGGCGCTGTCTGCAACGAGGGAGTGGAGGGTTGTGTACAGCTCCTCTGCTCCAGAACTGGCTCTTTTTCTTCAAAAGCGCGGCCTCTGTTGGCTTGTCCTGAGACTTGGGCCTGGTCCCACAAACTTCCAGAGCCAAAACTAACAGGCTTCAGCGGGACAAAGGCTCATTGAGGCACCAGGACGTGGGGAGCGGGCACTGGGAGCGACAGGGCAGGAGGGTGAGGTGTGTGCAGGAACCGCCCTGGCACCCCGGCCACCATGGGCAGAGGCACTCCCTGCAGAGGGGCCTTAGGGCCCTGCTCCATGCTTGACACCCGCCTCCGTGCAGCCTGTCTGGCATCTCCGTTTTCCTTATGCTCAGAGAGGCCTGTGGAGAGGCAGGTCCTGAGAGCAGTGGCAGCGAGGCAGGGACACCAGCTCCAAGTTCCTCGCTCCAGGCCTGTCCTACTTCCCTTGTGTAGGGGCACAGGAGTGCCACATCTACATAGATTCTCGAGGACTTATGTTATGTAAAAAGCAGGGTGGCCAGGTGTGGTGGTGCATGCCTGTAATCCCAGCACACGAGAGGCTGAGGCAGGAGGATCATGATGAGTTCTAGGCCAGCCTGGGCTACATAGGGAGATCCTGTGTCAGGAAAAAAAAAAAAAAGAAAGAAAAGAAAAAAAGAGGCTGGGCATAATCAGTTCCGTGAACACACACACACACAGAGGGAGGGAGGAACCTGCAGGAGTGGAAACCAGGCAGAAAGTCTGCGTGGCCATAATGGTGACCTCTCCTTCACCCTGACTGCGACCTGCAGTGACCTGTGGCTTTATCACCCACCTGCACACGGACACTGCCAGGCTTACACCACCCGTAAGCACATGAAGAAAGCAGAGTGCTCCACTTGTGGTTAAGTCATCGAAGCTGCCCGCACACGCCTGGCACACAGCAGGCACCGGTCACCATGGGCCTGGGCCTAAGTCTTCAGGCGTCACGCTCCGGCCAGAACTGGATGCGAAGGACCGCGCGCCGCACACCACTTAGAGGGATTTTAAACGCTCGTCGGCAGTAGGGGTGTAGCGCAGCGGCAAAGCTCGTGCTTAGCAAGCACAAGGCCCTGGCTCTCACGCCCAGTGTGTGTGCACACAAGGCTTAGCTGTGGGAGAATCAACGCCCCGACTCTGCAGGGTTGGGGATGGAATGAATAAAATTTGCAACAGAAAAAAGGTAGCATCTCACTTTGATATGCGTCATTTGTTAATGAAGTTTAATATTTTAAAAACTTGGGGCCAGGGATTTAGCTCAGCGGCACAAGCATCTGCCTGGCAAGCATGAGGTCGTGAGTTCAATCCCTGGTACGCAAAAAAAAAAAGTTTGAAAATTCTGTCCCTTAGCTGTGTGTCTTTTCTGAGCGGTTAATGCCCTTGGCTTTTTTTTTTTTTAAATTTTGAAATAATTACAAGGCTTAGAGAAAGTTACACAAATGGCTCAGAGTTGAATGTACACTTCCTTCACCTAAACGAGCTTCTTAAATAGCTGCATAACAATAGCAAAACCAAGAAAATGGCTTCGTATGTTAGAGTTTCTTTTTGTGTTTTGTTTTGTTTTGTTTTTGAGACAGGGTCCTGCTGTATAGTTTACGCTGACCTTGAATTCACTGTGCAGCTGGTCTTAAACTCCCAGCCATCTTCCTGCGTCAGCCTCTCGAGGCATGTGCCACCACACCTGGCACATACATTAGAATAACTACACACAGTTTTTCACTATCCGCTGTAAGATTAGTCCATTTTTCTTGCTTTTTTTTTGTAATATTGTATTAGTGATGTTCACCATTTGTGATGTTTCTACAAGTGCTTCCCTTAGATTTGTGTGGGGTTTCCCCCAGCGCTGGGGATCAAACCCAGAGCCTCGTGCATGCCAGGCCTCGGAGGGCTCCACTGCTGAGCTACTGCACCAACCTTTCACCTACATCACTCACTGTCATTTACTTTGCAGCATGGCTTTGCATCAGTGGGTTGTATGTTCATGTACCTTTTCCTGATAATTTCTTTTATTGCTTCCCTCCCTTCCCACCTGCCCTATTCAGGGATTTAGTTTTCACTTTAATCTCTCTCTCTCCCTCTCTTTTAATTTAATCTCTTTTTGAGTTTGTTTAGTCTTATGATTTGGGGGGGCAGGATTGAGGCAGGGTCTCACTGTGTAACACAGACTGTCCTTGAACTTGCTGTGTTCCTGTCTCAGCCTCCCAAGTGCTGAGATTCCACTACGCCCAGCTCAGTCTTACTTTTTTTAATTATATACCTACATTAAAAAAAATCAAATAATACTGAACAGTGCAAAGAACAAAAGTAAAATTATATGCAATTCCACAGCTAGAAGTAACTATTGTTTAAATTTTGGTAAGAATATTATGCAGGAAAAAAAAAGAATATTATGCAGTATGGAAGTAATCTTAGTCAGAGACAGGTCAGGCTTTTACCCTGAGTACCTAGGCTGTGAATTCTTGGCCTCTGCAATGTTCTGCCTGACAAGAGAGTTTTGTTTGCACAGGAGACTCGCCCAGGGGGCAGCCTGCCAGTGTGACTTCCCAGGCGCTGAGCAGCAGGGGCATCGGCTCTGTCGTTGGAGGAGCTGAGGGCCTCAGGCCTCAGCCAGGGCTGTGGAGAGCAGGCGTCTGCAGTCAGTCCTGGGCTGTGCGCACACAGCCCCGTAGTTGTTATGTTATGCTCCCAGATGAACTGAACTGGAAGCCTTCCCTACAATAAACTGTGACAGTCGGTGGAACAGTTCTCAGTGAGTCCTATGGGTCTCTAGCAAATTACTAAACTTGGGGGTGGCTCTGAAGAAACCCCCAATGTATATGTGATGTTCTACTAGAGGGAGCTTATGGACTGTAATTGGCCCATGTTTATCAGATTACATACACAAAGTTCACCAAATAAATGTATTCATTAGGAAAAGAAAAACTTGCATAAATATTTTAATGCTAAATTTACTGAGACATCATCAGATTAACACAAGTTACCTTTAGCCTCCACAATTACAAGAGGTGCTCAAAGTGGTGGCCATGGCTTACAGACATTTATGAGTATGGCAAACTGCTGAAGTGCGTATGCATCTTTTGGTGAACTCCTATATTCAGATAAAGATATATATATATATATAATATCTAAATACATGAGATCATGCTTTTGTTTACTATGGGGGTGGCTTTCTGTTTGTTTGTTTTTGTTTGGGGCAGAGTCTTGCTGTGTAGCTCAACTAGGTCCTGAAGTCACTTTGTAGCCCAGGTTGGCCTCGAGCTCACAGCAAGCCTCCCGCCTCAGCCTCCTGAGCGCTGGGATTACAGGCATGTGCCACCACATCCAGCTGATGGTCTTGCCTTACAATCTATGTTTTCACTTACAGTCAGGCATCTTATGCCGACAGTTGTACAACACGTGGTTTTGATTGGCTATGGAATGCTCCACGGCCCCTATTTAATGTATTTAACCATTTTCCCATAGACACACGTGTATGTTAACAGACAGTGCTCTCTCAACGTTTCACTATTATAAATAATGCTATGATGAATGCTCTGGTGTTTATTTACACCTTTGAGCAACTGCATGACTGTTCCAGTAAGAACAACTTCTAGAAATGGAAAAGCTGAGTCATAAGGCACAGGTACAATTATAATTTCGTGATATTCAAAAAGTCTTTCAAATTGTGTGTTAATGAACATTCTCAGGAATAGTGAATAATGCCTATTTCCTCAAAGCATTCCTCACATTAATCATTATTAGTATTTTAGTTCAAGGATTTTGACCCTTGTTTATTAGTACCTTCCTGTGGTTATTAGTTGCTGGGTTTTCCATGCTGTCATTGTTAAATGCCTGCACATCTTTCACTAGTTTTCTGGTAGAAACGCCTGCAATTTTGGCAGTCACCATTTGGTTTCTGTTTGGTTTTGAAAATTTATGGTGTACTCTGTTTTGTGCTATTTTGCTTTTTAATGTACATGGGGTTATTATCATTATTTTTAGTAGAAATTTTTCATTAATGGGGTCAAAACTCAGAAGTCCTTGCTTTTATGTGCCTGGCGTTTGTGCCACACCTAAAAAGGCTCTCCGTGCCCCAAACTGTGCAAATTGTGATGCTGTTTCCCCCGCCTCCTCCTCTGACTCCCACAGCTGTGCACCAGCTCTGTCCGGTCTGGAATCTCTGTTCTGAGGAAGTGGGTGCAAGACGACCCCTGAACACCCAGCCTGGCCAGTGTGGCTGAACTGCGCCTCGCTGAGCTCCACCTCATTACACACCTACTGCTGCCGCGCTCGCAATGATTCTACTTTCACATTTAAATCTGACTCATCTGGGAGTCAGTCTGGGTCTCGACATAGTTCCCCAGAGTAAAATGACTGCAGCCCGATGGGCTCAGCTTCCCCACCAACTCACACACGTGCATGAATGCGCCTGAAATCACTCCCTACACTGGGGCCCTGCAGCCTCAGTCGCAGGTTCGAGACCAGTCCAGGGTTAAGAATTAGAACTTTCTGGCACACTTTACTACCATCTTGTGATCTTGTGTGTGTGTGTATGCGCGCGCGTGTGTGTGTTTGAGACAGGGTCTTGCTATGCAATTCAGGCTGGTGTTGAGCTCACTTTGTAGCCCAGGTTGGTCTCGAACTTGCAAGGTTCCTCCTGCCTCAGCCTCCTGAGTGCTGGGATTGAAGGCATGTACCACTACACCTGGCAGTACCATCATTTTCATTTACTTTTTAAACATATATTTTAGATTTTCATTTTATTCTTCCATTTGTTCTTGTTTCTTTTTGTTTGTTTTTTGTTTTTTGAGACAGGGTCTCGCTGTGTAGTTCAGGCTGGTCTATGTAGCCCATGCTGGCTCAAACTCAAGGTGATCCTTCTGCCTCAGCCTCCTGAGTGCTGGGATTACAGAGGTGCACCACCACACCTGGCTATTCTTACATTTGAGTTTTACAACCATGCTGCCCAACCTCAACAGACCAGCCTCAGGGGTGCTGGGCTCAGTGATGCACACTTACCCTAGCTATGGGGAGGCTGAAGGAGAAGGATCACTTGAGCTCATCCAGAGAAACACAGCAAGACCCTGTTTCCTAGTGAAGGAAAGGAAGAAAAGTCTCCCAGTGTTTTGGTCAGGGTTGCACTTAGTGTGGGTGGCACTGACTATTCCAACTGGGCCATCACCGTCCCAGATAGGGATCCCTTTCTCTACTTACCGAAGTAATGTAATGTGCTTACTGAGAAATCTGAAGCTGTTTGGTTTTCTACAATTTTCGTCACACACACCCTTCACATTTCTGATCATAATACTCAGGACAGTTGAACAGTAATAGTAAAACAGAAACTGAAGCCTGAAAAACAAGCCAAATTGCAGCTGTGTCCCTGAGCACTGATCTTGGCGCACATTTTACGGCCATGAACAGCACCCGCCCCACTGATAAGGCAACTGCCACCCCTGCCCTGGGCGAGAGGCTGAGCGCCCAGCTCGAGTTCCGGCTGTGCAGCAGGGGGCTGCACCTCCCCGCTGGCACCCACCTGCAGGAAAGGCAGATCCAGCCAGCGTCACCCAGGGGCTGGGGAGGGGGGGGGAGGGGAGGGTGCTGGCTGCAGGAGGCCCTGGGTCCAAGCCCTGATACCAATATGGGATGGGGGGAAATCACCAAGATAAAATTTTATGTAAAGAACAAAAACCTTCACCCAACCCCAGACCTGGCTTAAAGAGGAAGTGAAACCACAAACAGGTTTTTTTGTTTCCTGTTTTTTTGAGACAGGTCTCACTATGCCGTTCAGGCTGGCCTTGGGCTCACTTTGTAGCCCAGGCTGGTCTTGAACTCACAACGATCCTCCTGCCTCAGCCTCCTGAGTACCTGGGATTACAGGCGTGTGCCACCACGCCCAGCTCCCACCCCAGTTCTAACCAGGGATCTTTAGAGATGGTGAACATGATGCATAGGCATTTCTTGGTGTAACAGTTACTGCATGCATGCGAAGAGAAAAGCAGATTTTTACAGCTGCAGGAGGTTGAGCCTTTAGTTACTGCAATGCTGGAAAATCAAGATGGGGGGACTGAGGAATCTCTACCCAAGGCCTCCAGGCAAAACAGATACAAACAAAATGACAACGCCCAGGGCTCCGACTGTGAAAGACAAACAAACTACAGAGCAGGAAAAGAAGTCCCTGGAAAGTGATGGGCATTTTGTTCTAGGAGCCAGGAGGAGCTCTGCACTTTCTCCTTCCCACAGATCTGGACAGCAGTGGGGGCGTGGGGGGGGTCCTCAGGAGTCTCTCAGAAGAGCATCTGAGCAGACTCACAGCTCGGGGACAGGACCTCAAGTGGGCTTTCCAGCACCTGTACCCTGGCACCTCGTCCTAGCTCCCTCAGAGGGGAACTACTGCAGAGGGATCAACCCCTTTCTTCAGCTCTGAGGAGTCTAGCCCCAGAGCTGGGGACAGGGGTTTGGGGACAGTGGCCACTAAGGAGGCTGGGAGGCTGAGGGGAGCTTCAGGGCCCCAGATACTCATCCCTGGTTGGGGGAGAGCAGGATCAACAAGTCAGAAAAGGACTATGGGAAGTCAGCTCCTCTACCTTTCATACTTCTAAACAAAGCGTAGTTTTCTGAACCTGTGGGCCAGAAAGTCGATGAACAGGAGGAAGTGTGCTTGTTATACCAGCAGTTGTTCTGTGTTGTGGTCTGAGGACTAAACCTTGGGCCTTGGCACTGAGCTATATTTCCAACGCCTTTTTAGCTTTACTTCTGAGACAGGGTCTCACTAAATTGCCAAGGTGCCCAGGCTAGGCTTGAATTTGCAATTCTCCTGCCTCAACTTCTCAGAGTGCTGAGATTACAGCTGTGTACCACTGTGCCCGGCTAATACCAGTGTTTGAAGTGAAGCAAAATGAGAAAGAGGGGATAGCAAGAGAGAGGAAGGAGAGAGAAGGGTTCGTTAAAAGGGCATTTTGAAGACACGCCTTTTTTGAACCGCTGGTAGTTTCACTATACACATAGAAGTGAAAAATCTCGGCCAGGCGTGGTGGTACACGCCTGTAATCCCGGCACTCAGGAGGCTGAGGCAAGAAGATCACAAATTCAAGCCCAGCTTGGGCAACTCAGTGACCTGGTGAAACCCTGACTCAAAATACAAGAACTTTAAAAAGGGTAGGGGTGTTGCTCAGTGTGAAAGCCCTGGGTTCAATCCCCAACATCACAAAAATGAATAAATAAAAATTTAAAAGGGATGAAGGCCTTGGATTCAATCCCCAGTACCAAAAGGCGAGGGGGTAAAAAAAATCTTCTAAAAAGCTCAATCAATGAAGTTAGAAGTGTCCACCTAAGGGAGAGGGTGGAGAAATACAGAAGGCGCCTGCCTACACATCAGCCAGCTCCCGAGTCAGTGACCACGGGAGTGGGAACCACCACACAACGAGAAGACCCAGCTGCCAGCACCCTACTCAGTGATGGACTTCCATCGCGGGCAGTGGGGTAACACGACACTACACACCTTTCACATGAGCACACAGGAAGCACCCACCGAAACCTTTAGCCTAAGCCAAACTGGGCCTTTCAGGCTTCGAGCTGGTATGCGGGACATGGACTGTATCACAAGACATGATAGAACTTATGTTCTCTTTGGCATAAAGATGACACAACAGTCATGGAAAACAACATCCAGGCATTTTAGGAACGAGATGGCATAAATGTCTCAGCCCTCTGAAAGCAAGAGAGGGCGGGGGATATAGCTCAGTGGCACAGTGCCTGCCTGGCAAGCGCGAGGTTGCGAGTTTGATTCCTGGTACCAAAAAACCCCCCAAAAACAAAAACAACAGAACACAAGAGAGACAGACACATAAAGAAGGTATGATGACAGCCAATGAACAGGGCTTTGGGGAGTGGCACAAAGCACCACTACTTTGACTTCTCTGACTAAGGGTTTTTATAGTAAGAAGTTAAGAGGGCAAATCTGGGGGCTGGGGATGTAGCTTGGTGGTGGAATACTTGTCTGGCATGTCCAAGGCCCTGGGTCTCATCTCCAGCACTGCACCTACGCGCACACAGGACACAGCCATCCTGGAAAACACTTCGGCAGTTTCTCAGGAAGATAAATACACATTTACATATGACCCAGCATTTACCTAACCGAATAAAGCTATTTCCACAACCAGACTTGCATAGGAAGTGCAGAGAAGCCCTATTCACAATAAAGTTGAAAACAATACAATTAAGATAAGCAAAAGACTTCGGCAGTGATGGATGAAACTGGGGCCTGTCCAGGGACGCCCTGAGCAGCACACAGGCGCGGTTCAAGTGCTGCCCGAGAGCTAGACCGAGGGTGGGTCCTCCAGGGTTCGCTTCCCACAAGGCAGGTGACACAGATCTGACACGATCTGCAAGGGCCACACAGAAGCCACTCCTGGGACCCGAGCATGAAACTGTGGGGTCACAGGAACACAAGGCGACAGGTCACCCACTTGTTAACACTGCAGAACTGCACTCTCCTGCACTGCACACTTTTTTTTCTTTAAGAGTAGGAAAATTAATTGGAGAAAAGGAAAGGGGAATGGCAATGGGGAACAGGAAAGGCTCCCAAGAGACAAGAGGGGTCCTGAATGAGTTGCCCTTGTGCACTCTTTTGAAAAGGAGAATTTAATTGTTTAACTGTTGTATCTCAGTAGAGCAGACTTAAAATTTTAATTATTTACTATAATTTTTTTACTAAAAAATTATTTACTAATTATTACCATAATTTAATGAACTCTATTCTTAGTGGGAATATTAATTAGTACAACAACTTCTTGATACAGCTTTATTGGTATATAATTCATATATCATACCATCTATTCATTTAAAATCTACAACTCAGAGCTGAGTGTGATGGCATAAGCCTATAATCCCACCACTTGGAAGGCTGAGGCAGGAGGATCATTACAAGTTTGAGACCAGTTTGGCCAGCCTGAACTGCATAATGAGACCCTGTCTCAAAAAGACAAAAAAATTAAAAATGTTAAAAAAGGGTTGGGGATGTACTATAGTGTGAAGGCCCTGAGTTCGATTCCCAGTACCACCATAAAAAAAAAAGGTATGATCTCACTAAAAAACAATGAAGTATGTAATGATGCCTACTATAACATGGGTGAACCTTGAATACACAATGCTAAGTAGTCAGGCATGGTAGTTCCCACCTGTAATCCCAGCACTCAGGAGGCAGAGACAGGAGGACCAGGGTCAAACTGGGCCACATGATGAGACCCTGTTTCAAAAAACTTAGCTGGGGGTTTAGCTTAATAACACAGCATTTGCCTAGCATGTATGAAGAACAGGGCTTGACCTCCAGCACTGCCACACACAAAGAGAATCATTCTTTTGTTTGTTTTTTGAGGCGGGGGTCTCACTCTGCTGCTCAGGTTGGCCTTGAACTATGATCCTCCTGCCTCAGCCTCCCAAGTACTGAGGTGACAGGTGTGCACCACTGCGCTTGGCTGAAAGAGAATTAAACCAGCTGTAATGGTGCACTCCTGTGACCCCAACACTAGGGAAGCAAAGGCAAGAGGATCACCATGAGTTCGAAGCCAGCCTGGGCTACACAGCAAGACCCTGCTTCAAAAAACAAAAAGAAAAACAAAAGAAGAGAAGAGAAACAGCGCTTTACCTTGGCTGTCTAGGACAGGAGTACTAAGAAAAACATGTTTTTGAACTCTGCATTCTCTCGACACTTTTTTTCCCCCCAGAACAGAACCTGGCCTCACTAATGTCAGGCAGGTGCTCCACCCTTGTACCCCAAGTCTAGCCCTGCTCTTTTCCTCGCTCTTCAGATGTCAGTTTGTAACCACTCTGCACTTGGAATCTGCTCATTCAAAGGCACAGAAAGGAAATCCCTACAAACAGTCTCAACCTTCTCATACAAATCCCTTCCCGTGAGCCACCCCCTAGGGGAGCCACTCATCCTCAGGCCTGTGGGGGACCCAGTGACACACACACGAGAATGCACCGAGCGTGCAGGCGGCCAAGCATGGACACAGGCAGCAGAAGCCACGACACGGAGGTCTGCTCCCAGCCGCGAGGG
>RJWT010044879.1:0-11715 GCA_004365215.1 Cuniculus paca
TAAGGAATTCATTCTACTTTGAGTAGGTGAACACTTAGCTAGACCCTCTTTGCTTCTACCCTATGTCTACTTTGTCTTTTGTTTTATTTCCTCTTCTCCTTTCCCCTTTGTAATTCAATCTGAAATTGGACAATGCCAGACAGAGCTGATCCTTTATTATTGAAAGAAGCAAGGTGTTTCATTTTCTGTAGTGTCTTATCTCCTGCCAGCTAAGTGCCTCATTCCTCACTGGCTTCAGAGAAAAGCTGCAAGCATGAAACAGACTCCTTTATCTAGATTTCCCAAGCCCAGAGTCTGTGCATAGGAAGTGCTTAAGAGCAGTTCCCTCTCATTTTTCTATCCTCCTGACAATTGGCTTCTTACTTAGGTGTATCCAAAACTCCACAATTACTTTAAAACGATGTTTCTCTGTTCACTTCCAGAGGTCCCCTTTGTCTTTAGCCCATTAATAGGATTTGGGGGCAGTAAACTGAATAAGATATGCATGGCAAGGGCTCAGTAATATGTGCCTCCTCTACAGAAGACTTTTAAAAAAATTTAATTTAAATTTTTTTATTTTTAAGAGAATAAAACCGGACAAGATAAAACAGAACAAACCCAATCAGAACAAAACAGTGAAAGTGATGGTATGAACAACTATTTTGAAGATAACAAGAGGCATTATGGTTGGCCATTGTTGATCTCCTATTATCTTATTTTGAGGTCCTATATCACTTTTACAGAAGACTTGGTTTTAAAAAAAGCATTAGTCTACCCCAAGAAGTTAAGCTTAAATGTGCAGTATATGCCTTCTGTGAATATGGTTATGTGAGGAGTATGTCTTCCTTGAATGTTCGGAATCAGGGAAATGCAATATTATTCTGGCTTACATGGCTTTCTTAATTCAAGCACTGGATAAATCTAATAAATAAGGGTAAGATCACATTTCATTTCTACAACTCTGTGTATTATTTCTGCTGACAACCATCAGCAACCAGATAGTGAAAAAGCATGACAACTAGGTGTAAAACATTGAAATAAGAAATGCTTTTCTGTCTGAGGCAAACGTAGGCCTGGAAATTCTTGGCCAATCTAAATGAGGAGACAAAATGACAACCTGGACCATTTCCCCAGACAGCTTCTGCGGGCCAGAGTCCTGGTTTCTGTTACCCCCTGCGATGAATGCTCGTTCCTATCTGGAGCACAGAGGGAGAATGGGCATAGCAGGGGGTGAATTATCAGATGCATCCAGGCCTGGTGCATTTGCCACTTCTCCCACACTAGTCTTCTTGCCTTTCTTGCTTGAGGTGAATACAGCATAGGCAACTTCTGCCTGGCCCTCCATGCAGCTGCTTGCTCTGGGGACATCTTGCTCACTAGTTATTTCAGTGGTGTTTCAGCAGGCTGTTCAGCCAAGCAGAAATACCACACTCTTTGCAAAAACCCAAGGTCAGCACAATTTCTTCCCAGGGAAATTATAACCTTTTGTGCTGAGATTGAGATGTCTAGGTTAGAGAAGGAGTGAGGAAAAACAGTTTCTGGGGCCCCCTAAGTCCTTATCTTTTTCCCAATCTCCAGAGCCAAGATCACATATTCGTTCTTGGCAGAAGGGCAGCCTCCCATCTCTCAGGGCCCTGGAGAGAATGCAGGGCTTTTCACAAGTCACATTGTCAAGAACATTTATGTCTCAGTGACAGATGCTTCTGGGTTTCCTGATGCCTTGCCCTGTCTCTTTGCCTTTTATTTGCTTATTCCTTTGCGTGGAATGGCCTGCCTCCTCTGAACTGATTGCTTTTCATTCTCAAAGAAGTTTTTCCTGAACTTTACACTTCCTATACATCCCTTCTCCACCCATCAATTCTAGGTAGCTGACTTCTGCCAAAACCTTCTGTTTTTGCCTCCAACAGGAAAAACACACTCAACTGTGCCTTGGACTTCTCTTTTGATGTCAGTGTCTCCCACAGGTCCAAGACAGCAAGGACCACATTTCATTCATCATTGTGTCTTGAAGATATTGGATTTAGTTTAAAAGTTTATGAGTCAGGAATCCCTGATTTCAAACCCATTTAGTTTCTTATTATCTTAGTAAACCTCATTCCTCACCTATAAACTGAAGATTATAATCACTAGGACAAAGACTGATTATCTATCATCTATCTGTCTGTCTATCTATCTGTCATCCCTATCTCTTCCTTAGTTTGCTATAGGTGCTTATTTTTTATTGAATGAATATTGGCTAAACATCAAGACCTTCTTAAAGAAGAAAAGATATCATACTGGAGCAACATACAGGTTGAGAGGGATATAAGAACCAAAGGACGGTGTACCTGTAAAGGACACAGTCTTCTGGTAACACGGGTGAAATAGCTTTTGTGGGATATTACTGCTTGATTCTAAGTATCTGGGTGTGCCAGATCATCATGGTGCAAAGCAGCTGCATGAGACCTTTCTTATCAGTCCCAGGCTGCTCCTCCTCTGCTACCCCCCAATCCATGATCCTGCATCACTGCCAGAATAACTAGATCATGTGCTGTCAGCATGAAGTTTTGGGAAGAATGATTCTTTTCTTTAGGACTAAGCTTAGGACACCTGAGCTGGACCTGGTCCCTTTCTCACAAGGCTCAGAACGTGTCTGTTCATTCACATGGATTTCCTTTTGTGCTGAACCACGTTAGTCACACAGAGCTGTCAGTGGACAGGGCGCAAGGAACCTCCCAAAGCAGAGGCAGGGAACCTCGATTCGGACAGCACGTCGTGGAGCAGGTTGTAGGTTTGCTGATTTCTTTCTCAGAAAAAGAATTTTCAGGGCTCAGTAAGAGGCATAAGGAGATTTGTTGAGCAGAAATTTAGAAATACACATAGAGGGCCCTTACAAGGGAGAAAGATGCCTTAAACTGGGTAAATTTATGGATGTGTGGGGTAGAAATTTGTATACATCTTTGGAAAGACAGCATTTAAAAAAAATCATTTTATTTTATTTTATTTTATTTTATTTTATTTTATTTATTTATTTTTGCTGCACTGGGGATTGAACTCACGACCTTGCGCTTGCCAGGCAGGCGCTTAGTCTGCTGAGCTAGATCCCCAGCCCTGTTTTTGAGACAGGGTCTCACTATGCCATTCAGGCTGGCCTTGAGCTCACTTTGTAGCCCAGGCTGGTCTCGAACTCACAAGGATCCGCCTATCTCAGCCTCCCGAGTGCTGGGATTACAAGCATGAGCCACCACACCCGGCTTTAAAAAAATCATTTTAAAAAGAATAAAACCAAACAAAATAAAACAGAATAAAGCCACATAAAACAAAACAGTGAAAGTGATATAGGACTTCAAAGCAGGATAATAGGAAATTGGCAATGGCTACCATAATGCCTCTCGTTATCTTCAACATTGCTGCTCATACATTCAGACATAATAAAATCAAACAAAACAGAATAGAATAAAAGCAGAATCAAAACAATCAAAATAGAACATTGAATAAAACAAAACAATAAAACAGGACAAAACAATGAGAACAATATTAGATTTCAAAATAAGACCAATGGAAATCCCCCATGTTTGCTATATTGCATATTGTTTTCCTCACAATAGATGTTTAGACTACCGGCGCCATGCCTGCAAAGTCAATCAAACAATACAAGCATCAAGTTGTTTTTGTACTTCAATTGCTAACAACGGGGTGGGGGTGGGCATGGGGGAGTGTTTTCATCTGCCAGGCCACATGCCTGTTGGCTCATGGGAAGTGTGAACTGGCTTTTCTTTGTTTTGTTTTGTTTTGTTTTGTTTTGTTTTGTTTTGTGGCATCAGGGATTGAACTCATGACCTCGCACTTGCCAGGCGGGCGCTTATGCCACTGAGCTAAATCCCTGGCCCTTGTCTTTTTGAGTCAGGGTCTCACTATGCTGTTCAGGCTGGCCTTGAGCTCACTTTGTAGGCCAGGCTGGTCTTGAACTCACAACGCTCCTCCTGTCTCAGACTTCTGAGTGCTGGGATTACAGGCATGCGCCACCAGGCCCAGCTTGAACTGGCCTCTTGTTTCTCCTCTGGGACCCGCATGGCTTCTGCAGGCCCACATGAAGAGTGACCTGGCTTCTTGTTTTGATTTTGAGATGAAAGGGTGTTGGTGCTTCCTAGGTGAAGGGTGTTGGCTTGTTCATAGGACGATGGCCTGTTCAAAGGTAATAGCCACCACAGGTGAAAAGAGCAGTAGGTGGCATGCTTAAGGAGGAAGGCCCATTTTACAGGCTAAAACACCCCACACCAAAAACCAAAAACCAAAACCAAAAAACAGACAAAACAAATAAACAAAAACTAACAAACAAAAAATCCCCAAGCATTGTTTATTCATTGATGGATTAAGTCCATTTACAGGTAAAAGTGAAAGGATAAGACTCATTTACAAGTATAGTAAAAAAGAATGCCCTAGGCTCAGTATGTCTTTTAAAATCCTTAAAAACTTTTAAAACTAGATTTGTGACCTGAAGCTACAGTTTTCATTAAAAGTACAACTTAAAATTTGTGATTTTTCTTGTCTTTATTTCTCCACTTCTACCTTGGGTCTACTTCATATCTCATTTTCCTAAAAAAAAAAAATACCACTAAGACTTCATCAGTCCATGACCACATTTTGGAAAAATACCAATTTAGGTGTCCAGAATTCTAGCAGTGGGATCTGAAGTGGTCGCTGTCAGTGTTCTGCTTCCTTAGACCTGCTGGTGACATGTACTAGATCAAGCAGCCCTCAAGTGTCTCTGATGTGCTTGCTACATTTTCCTGATACGTACTTTTTCTCAGGTTCTTTGCAGCATGAGCAATAAGTATAATTGCTGGCTGTTTGCAGATTAAGAAATTAAATCACAGAGGTAATGACTCACTTGAGGGTAGACAGGGAGTAGGTGAGAGTCAGGATTTGAGTCCAAGACTATCTATTTGTCAAGTCTGTCTTCCTTTTCCCAACCTCAGCCATCTCCCCGGTTCTGAGGCAGGTTTCAACACTAAGAAGTACAAATGCTCAGATATTGTGAAACCCTTCATTTTATAATTTATGGAGTCTTGAGCTCACTTATGAATCTGGCAAAAACTATAGTTCTTCCTGGTAAGAAAAATAGATGTATGTATCAAATTTTGCATCTAATTTTTAGGACTTAGAGCCCCAAATCCCATCCATGGGCCAAAGGTTAACAATTCTTGATCTAGTCTCCTCTGTAGATGTGTGCAATTATTATACACCTATACAGTATATCATTAACTCATAATTCATTTGTACAACTTAAACATTTGTACAAGTAAGATATATGTTTATTATACAGTTGTACAACACAAAATATATGATTATTATATGTCAACTAAAAGTGAAAAATAACTAAAGCATTTTTTTAAAAAATCCAAGAATTATTATTTATTTGTTTTTATTTTAAAGAGAAAAAAGAAAAACCAGAAAAATCAAGATGCAAATAAACCAAAACAATAAGAGCAACAACAACAAAAGCAAAACAAAGACAACAGTAACAAAACAACAACGTCTATATAGGTTTTCAAAACAAGATGGTAGGAATTTAACAGTGGTTGTTCTATTGTATATTATTATCTTAAAAATAGTTACTCAGGTTACCAGATACAGGAATAAATCAAAACAGTAAAATGGAGCAAAACATTGGATTTCATAAACTAGACAGAAGTAAATCCCCTCCTGTTGGTATAATGCATATCGTTATCCTCCAAATAGATGCTCAGACTACCAGCTTTACATAGTAGGCAGTCGAACAATACAAGCACTAAGTTTTTTTTTTTTTTTTTTACTTCAGTTGCTGTCATCTCAGCCTGACTTCCTCCAAATCATCCAGTAGCTTACAGGGCTGGGGAGGAGTGTGGGGAAAGAGGTTGCCTTCTTTTCTCCCTGTCTGTGAATCGACAGGCCCATGGGAAGGCATGGTTTGGGTTCTTGATTCTCTTCCCCAAGAATTCTTGATTTGGTCCAAATTGTGGATTTACTTACAGAGAAGCCAACACCAAGAGACCTGGAAAACAAATAGTCTGTTATCTTAGTCTGGATCCTGGTCTCATCTGATCTGAGAAGCCAAGCAGGGTTGGGCCTGGTTAACACATGGATGGAAGACCATATTCTGGATGAATTTTACTACATAATGGAGCCTCTCTTACTCAACTGCACAACAAGAGAGAAAAAAGAAAAGAAAAAAAACCCTCAGAAAAATAATGAAAGGCAAGAGAAAGAAAGGTTTTAATTATATAAACTTTGGTTTCCAGGCTGGGCCCCTGCTGGTGGCTGAGGTGCCATCCTGCAGAGTAGAAACAGAACTTGTGATGACTGTTTTACTCGTCCAGGTGTTTATCAGTCCAAGAAATAGAAATTCCCAAAGCACCTCATTTGCCAAGGAGCAGTTTATACATAGAAAGAATCTGAGACATCAATATTCCAGCCTTCCCTCATGCCCTATAGATCAGTGGCTTTTCTTATCTGATGGCATCCACTGACATATTTCTCTGGGATCAAAGAAAGAAGAGAAGAAATTGCAGCTAGGATTTGCAACTGGTTGGCATATTGTGTTTTTATTGGAAGGTTTTAGTGTCCCACATTGCCTGTATCCCCAGATCCATCCTGTCCACAGTCTCAGCACCTGTGGAAAAGTAGCAAGAGGGGCCTGTCAGTAAGCTTCTGCCATTCAACAGGAGCTGGGGCCTGACACTATTAGAATATCATCTTCAAGGGCTTTGGCTCTTGTCCTGGCAATTCTGAATTGTTATTAGAGAACAGGAAGAGAAAACGCCTGTTTTGTGTAAATGTAGCTCCATACCAAACTTATCTAGGTGTCTTGGTTACTTTTCTCTCATTGCTGACAAAATACCTGACACCCAAAATTAGGGAAGGGAAGGTTTATTTCTTACAGTTCTTGGAGATTTCAGTCCATACTTAACTGGTTCCAAGGCAGGGTGGTGTGGCTGAGGGGCAGCCTGGCTGCAAGCAGCAAGAGCAAACAGGGTAAAAGAGGGAAAAGCATACCTCCTTCCCAACCTTACATTGTATGCCAACTCCATCCCAGGGCAGGTGCAGAACTCACACTACCAATCCCAGCACTAGACAACCAGTCAACCACAAATGCTAGATTCAGCTGCTTCCATGACTACATTAGGCTTGGGGGGCCACCTAGACACAAACCATAACACTAGGGAAGACTTAAATGGACTGTGTACACTTTGAGATTCAGGATTGATGGAGGGAAGTACATAATGCTGCACTATAATTTTGATTATTTGCACAAAGCAACTATCAAGAAAAATTGGTTTATAAACTTTTATTGAGTACATGCCAGAGACTATATGAAGTTAAGGGGATGTAAAAGTAATAAAATTCAAAGCACTCATTCATTCATCCATCCATCCATCCATCCATCCAATCCATTCATAACATGGTCAGAGACCACCATAAGGATGGGAAATAGATGGACTCTTGGGTCCTTACCTGCTACTTATTAAAAGAATGATTTTTTTAAACCATGTACTAATAAAAATTAGAAAGAAATAAAAGCACCAATTGTGTTCTCTTCTGGGGATAGTTGTGGAACGAAAAGCCGTTTTTGCTATGAACCAGGACTCTTCATTTTCATCCGCAGATGCCCAGTGGGTAACTAACTGCAGAACAATGCTTGACCTTCATTTTATATCTTTTAGTACATAAATCTTCAGCCAAATCTCTTCTTAGCTCTGTATAAGGGTTTGCTGATCATTTAGTGTCTGCCTAGATACCAGTAGACAGTATTAAAAGTCCTGAATTTACATGAGTTCATCCTTCTTTGAGACTGAAGACACCAAGTTGAGATGTACTGGGACATTGAGCTACACCAGAAGTCTCCAGCCATCGTCTTAAATCTGTGATCACCTGTGTTCCAGGAAAGATGGAGTCCACATGACTGAGACCATCATAGACAGAATCCTTTCCTGGGAACACAGTTATGCCTTAGCCATAAAGATTCCAGAACCATGATGATAGGCCTTAGATAATGATCAGTCACACTCAAGCACATTCATTCACTAAGCCTTAAAAGTTGGCTTTCTGCCTTTGCAGGTAGGCCAGTCTGAACCCCTGTACCAGGATCCCACCAGGAGCTACCAAAGCTGGAGTCCTTTCCTGTCTTCCTCTAACTTTTCAATTCAAGCTTTTTTCCTTATAACTTTGTGCTATAATTTTAATTTTCACTATTATTAAGAGCAAAGACTAATGCTAGCTAGTGACACTTTTAGGGAAAGAAATGTTCTATCGGTTCTACAGGAGGAAACAAGTGAATGTAGAGAACAACCTGGAGGAGATAGCTGCTTACCTGAATTTTAAAAGTGAGTGAAGGGGCCCTGAATTAATGGGAACCTGGGATATATGGAGAAGGACATTCACCTCATGCAGTGGGGACAGTGGACCATTGGGATGGAAGCCTTAACTAGCAGGAAGAATTATACAGATGCCATTCATTCTTTCACAATCAGGTCTGGAAGCCTGATGGCCAGTGTAATGGGATAAGGAGCTGAGGTCATTCAGATGTAATTAAGCCATACAGGCTTCTTTCTCATGGAATACATTAAAGCCCTTATAATAAAAGTATGCCGGTTAATCATAATTATTAACTTAACTGGAGTAAGGGATGTCCAGAGAGGCAGTTGGATCACAAAGGTACTGTACTTATTAATAGGTTCATCCAGTATGTTCTCAGCAGGATGTGCGGTTAGGAGGTGGAGCCCAGTTACAGGTGAATCCCTGGGGGGATGCCTTTGGAGGTCCATCTCTCACTGGTGCTCTTCTCTTGTTCTACTGCTCAGCCACCAATAGGTGAATAGCTTTGCTCTACCATGTCTTTCCATCAGTTCAAACAACTATGAACTGAAACTCCTGAAATTGTGAGCCAGAAGAAACTGTTTCTCCCTTTAAGTTGTATATGTCAGGCATTTAGTTTCTGCAATGGAAGAGGGGACTAATTCACTTTAGATTTCACAAGATTTTCAGTTTTGCTTGTCCTTCCGTCTTTAACCATGTGAGGCAAAGCCTGGTTCTCTTCACAGTGCACAGCGTGCAGGTGCCATCTTGGAAGTGGACAGCATCTCTCAACAGACAACAGAAGTGCCCTGATATGGAGTATCCCAGCCTCCTGAAAAATGTGAAATCAATTTCTGTTCTTTATGTCACTCAGATTCTGGTATTCTGGTATAGTATCCTCGGTGGACTAAGAGAGTGGTCTAAGCAATAGCATCTACTTCGATAGTGCTGGCATAAGGGATATGTAAGGAAAAAAGTGTGAAAGGGAGGGAAGAGGCTAGAGAATTATTCAGGGGCCAACTCACAAAGAACTTTATGTGCTAAGCTAAGGAGTTTGAACTTTATCTTGAAAACTAAGGGGAGCTATTGAAAAATTTTAATAGGTGTGAGTGGCAGTGTCAGATTTACAATTTGGAAAGATTACTCTGTCTGTAGGGAGGAAGCTATGTTGGAAAAGGGCCAGAAGGGAGGTGGGAAGACCAGTTAGGAGGCTGCTGCAGTAATTCAGATGGGATCCAGAATAAAGCAGTAAAAGTTGCTTAAGACAGGAAGGCAGATGTATTAAGAAGGTATCCACAATAGGAAATGAAAGACCTGACTATTTATATGTAGGGACGAAAGGAAAGAAATCATTAAGGGGTCTGTTTTGGGAAGTTATTTGTGTGATGGTGCCATTAACCAAGACTGTGAACATAATCAGAGCACCACACAGCAAGGGAAGTGACAAAAGCATAATAATTCTTTCTAGGATACTGTGAGTAAAAGGTTGGAAGAATGTTCAAGTGGAGACACCAGTAGAGCAGTTACCCCTATAGCCATAGGGTTCTCGTGGAAGAAATTTGAGCTGCAGTTATACAGCTTTTGGGTTTATGATTCCCAAATGGTTATGGGCAAGGCCAATTAAGTATAAAGGACTGAGAGGGACCAAGGACAGGCACACGAAGCCTATGAAGGAGACTAGAGTCAGAAGAGTGGAACAGGACTCTGGAAAACATGATTTCAACAGATGCTGAAAGAGGAGAAAGTTTTAATGAGAGTGAATGCTATAGAATCAAGTGTCTTGAAGGGCAAAAATAGTGTTTGGTGATACATGCATTTGATATCTTACTGAAGACTCAGTGAGAGAGGCTAGATGAAAGCCGTATTTTGAGAAGATGAATGATGAGTGGGGGAAATGAGATATTATAAGAAACTTAAAACAACCAAAGGGGAGGAGATAAGAATATTGGGCAAGGGGACACATTTTTATTTGTGCTGCTTTGTTTTGTTTTCAACTCACTTGGAGAGAGCTGGTGATGCTATCTGTTGAAGAGGAAGAGCCATTACAAAAGGAGGAGTTGAATAAAAAAAAGAACAGAATTGATGAAGTACCGTGTATGAAGAGGCAAAAGGGGATGAGATCTAACACTACTAGAGAAGCTCTGCTTTGGCAGTCACCCAGACGGGGGGAATGGGTATGAGTGGAAGCACGCATGCTGGTGACTGAGGCGGAAGCTCCCAGGTGGCTGAGGAGGAGTTGCTTGGTGGCTTGTCTTTTATCATAATGATGTAAGGTCACATTTGAATATGCAAGGAGGAGGTGATAACTGGATCTGAGACTAATGAGAGCCATTAAGGAAGCTGGGCAGCCCCAAGGGCCTGGCTAAAATGGCAGGCCTTGAAGTTGTAGTGACCCCAGCAGAGTAATGGAGTGCATCAGGGAGTGGACTGGAATGCAGTCCTCCCCTGCTTCGGGGGCAGATGATGCCTGAGCAGGGGAGCTGACAGTCCAGGGTGGTTATGGTTGATACATTATATCAACTTGAGAAGTCCAGAAGCCTAAGTAACTCAGCAGCTGTGCATCCTGGGGTGTAGAGGACATGCCCTTATGCTTCAGGTTGTTCATTGTGTCATTTTGCGAAGGTCAGAAGTTTAACTAAGTGATTCAGCTGAGGGCTTGGGTCCTTACTTTGTAAATGTCCTTAGTCTGTGTGAGAGGAGGGCACTGAGGTGGTGTGAGTGCTACACTCACCAGCGGGGCACAGCCTACTTACAGTATAAGGGAGGAAACAGCCTTGTTCCCCTCACTTTTGCTATTGCTGCTTTTGCTTCCTTGCCACCACCTTGAACTGTTGCCCCTGTACCATGCTTCTCTGCCTTGGAGTCAGCCAATTACGGACTGAAACCTCCACAAACTGGGAGCTAAATAAACCTTTCTTCCCTTAATTTTGGGTGTTGAGTATTTTGTCTCAGCAATGAGAGAAAAGTAACCAAGACAAGGGTCTTAATTGGAGCAGACTATGTCCTGCTTATGTGATCAAGGACTGACAGTTTTACTTTCATATTTCTTAACTGTGTAAAGGCTAAGATTATGTGTCTCAACAGTTAGTTACTACCTATGAGGATTCACCCTGTTGATTATGTAATCATATGAAAAAGATGGAATTTTTTCTGCATATGAAAAGTGAATAGAGCCTTTGACTATCTGACAATGAAGGTAAATGCAAGTTGAAAAGTTGCTGAACAGAAAGGACTTTTGGGTTAAAGGTGAAGGCATAGGAATGTTTCTTCTTCCTTTTTTTTTTTTAAAGCAAAATTTAAAAACTCACAAGGCAAATTTGAGTGACCAAGGTGCAAAAAAATCTGTGTAAGAATCATATCTGGGAGTAAGGAATAAAGGAACTTTTAACGGTCAACTATCTTGGAGATAAATATAGGTAGAAA
>RJWT010044880.1:0-11722 GCA_004365215.1 Cuniculus paca
TTGTATAAGGAACAGCTGACAAAACAATTTTCCCACTCAGTGGGTTGTCTCTTCACTCTATTGGTTGCTTCTCCTGCTGTACAAAACTTTTTTAATAAGATGAGATCACAGTTGTTAATCTTTGTATAATTTCCCTTGTGGTCTGGGTTTTGTTCATAAACTCTTTGCCTACACCTATGTCTTCAAGATTTCTAAGTATTGTATCTTTCAGTAGATTTAGTGATCCCGTTTTAATATTGTATCTTTGATCCATTTTGATTTTAGCTTAGTGCATGATGAGAGACATGGGTCTAATTTTTGTCTTTGGAATGTGGAAAGCCAGTTTTCCCAGCACTGTTTATTAAAGAGGCTATCTTTCTTACAGTGAGAGTGTTTGGCCCTTAGATCAAAGACAAGGTGATTGAGTGTGTTTGGATTTGTTTCTGTATCTTCTATTTATATGAAAAAATGTTTGGCATTACTGGTTATTAGAGATATACAATTAAATCAATGCTAAGATTCCATCTCACTCCAGAAAGAATGGCAATTGTCAAGTAATTAACCAATAACAAATTCTGGTAGGATTGTGAAGAAAAAGGAACACTTCTCCGCTGTTAGTGGGAGTATAGACTGGTGCAACCACTGTGGAAATCAGTGTGTAGATTCCTCAAAGAACTAAATTTAGAGGTTCTGTTTGACCATTTCCTTTGTAGTATCTTCCCAAAAGAATTAAAGACAGCATACCACAGTGATGTATACACACTCATTTTTATAACAGTGCAGTTTGTAATAGTTAAATATGGACACAGCCAAATTCCCCTCAACTGAGAAATGGATTTTTAAAATGTGTTATTTTTATATAATGAAGCACTACTCAGTCATACAAAAGGATAAACTTGAGGCATTTCTAATTAAATGCATGCACCTTGAGACCATACTCTGAAGTGAAATAAATCAAACACATATGTAGAAATATTGTTCCTCTGATGCAAAAAACCAAAAGTGTAAGTAAGGACCAGAGTATATATTAGAAACTATAAAATAGTAAGAAAATACTCAATTGGGAAGGGAAACTAGGGAGGTGGGAGAGGGAAATTAAGGAAAGGAAAAGAAATAATGAGAAAATCAGGTAAAATGGAAACAAAGCTTTTGTAAACCACAAGGGGAAGAAAGATTGAAAGGAGGATAAGGGAATGGGGAATAGAAAGAAATTGAGAAGAGTCATGTACACGTACAAAGTCCCTATGGTGAAAGTGGTCATTATAGGCTAAATTAATTAAAATAAAAAATAAAGATAGCACAAGATATTTAAAAAAGAAAAACAAAAGAAATTCCTTCTAGGTATCTCCCCCAAAGTCTTAAAGATGTAATATTGATTCTTGCATACTGATGTTTATAGCAGCACAATTCACATTGGCAAAAGCTTAAAAGTGGCCTATGTGTCCATAAATAGATGAATGAATTATGAAAATGTGGTATTTAAACACAATGGAGTTCTACTTTTATATGAAAAGGATAAATGAGTCATTTGTAGAAAAATGGATGCACCTTGAGACCATAATGATAAGTGAAATAAATCAGACACACAAGATTAAATTGTGTATGTTTTTTGTTATTTGATAAATCCAAATATAAATAAAGAGCAAAATAAAAATAAATGATAGGAAAAAAGAAGACAGATATTTTATAAAATGTTAGGATACCAAGAGATGGAACGGGGGAGGGAGAGAAGTATAAGTGGATGAAAACAGAATTAAGATGTACTGATTCAACCCTCTACAAGTTATGGATTTGCAAGCATGTACTAATAAAAAATAAAAAGTAGAAAAAGAAAACAAACAAACAAGAGTTTGAATACCTTGATACAGGGTAAACCTTTAGAGGAGTGTTCAGTAAAGATTTTACCTTCATTATAGGGCATATGAATACACTGGGAAAATATAAAACAATTGCAAGAAAATAGAGATAAATTTTTATTTTTCCTAAGCTGTTTGAAAATAGTCAACCTAATGTTCTGTTACTATGAATAAGTATATTCTTTACTTTACTGAATGAATATATTCTTTACTGTGTTCTAAGTACTTAGTTTCTAAATGACTTTCCTGTAGTTTCTTAAAGATAACAGCGATCTTCACAACTGTAATGCAGCCATCAGTGCAAAAAATTAGCACTGATATTAAAGGCTGTTAGAGAAAAGAAACAAATCATCTATAGTGGAAAACCCTTCAGAATCATGACAGACTT
Source organism: Cuniculus paca (assembly GCA_004365215.1). Taxonomy (NCBI): domain Eukaryota; kingdom Metazoa; phylum Chordata; class Mammalia; order Rodentia; family Cuniculidae; genus Cuniculus; species Cuniculus paca. The sequence continues at coordinate 2,224 of RJWT010044880.1, forward strand.
CTCAACACAAACCATCAAGTCAAGAAGAGCTTGGAGTGAAGTATTTCAAGTCCTGAAAGAAAACAACTTCCAACCTAGATTGATGTACCGTGCAAAACTATCTTTCAAAATTAATGGAGAAACAAGATACTTCCATGACAAAGAACAACTGAAAGAATTCATGACCACCAAACCAATCCTACAAACAGCAATGAAAGATATTCCAGAGAGAGGTAAAAATGACCATTGTCCCAGGAACAGCAGCAGAGTGGGATCACCGAGTGGGGCAGACAAATGAATGGAGGGGAAAAGTAGGGAGCCAAAAGCAGGAAAAAAGCATGGCAGAGACAAACCAGTGCATGTTGATTGTAATCATTAATGCAGATGGCCTCAATACACCAATAAAAGAAACACAGGCAGAGTGGATCAGGAAACAAGATCCATCAATATACAGTATACAAGAAGCACATTAACTGGAAAGGAAATTTATAGACTGAAAATCAAAGGAAAGAAAACAGTGCCCCATGTGACAGGGAACCAGAAAAAAGCAGAGGTATCTTGCCCATCAGTCACAGAATGAATAAGAAGGTTATGGCATTTTTGCAAAACTACTGAGCTATAAAGGATAATCTTGAGGCTCTTGTAGGTAAATGGATGCAACTTGAGATCATGCTCATGGGTGAAATGAGTTGGACTCATATGAGTGAACACCGTGTTATCTCTTAACATGACAAACTGAAAGAGTTAGTGGGATATAAAATGTTCAAAAGATATAATGAAAGTGATAGGGGAGGAAATGCCTAAAAAGGGAAGGTGGTAGGCATTGTTAATTTCCCATTTTTTTAAAAAATCCTGTATAATTTTCACTGATTTGTTTTTATTGGTTTTATTTGATTTGGTTTGGTTTGATTTTATTGTATCTGACAGCAGGGGCAGCTATTTCGAAGATAACAAGATATATTATGGTAGTCATTGTTGATTTCCTATTATCTTGTTTTGAAGTCCTGTATCGCTTTCACTATTTTGTTTTGATTGGCTTTATTCTGCTTTATTTTGTTTGGTCTTATTATCTTAAAAATAAAAAAAATCAATTAGCACTGGTAGGCTCCTGCCATCTAAACCTATAGCTGCAATCAAACATCTATATTTATCCCAATAACATCCTTTATATGAAAAGAATCCAGGTCATATTTGTGTGTGTATTTGATTTCATTGTCATTTAATTTGCATGACATCCTCAGTGCTCTTAGCCTTTCATGACCTTGACTCTTTTGAACATTACAGTCCAATTATTTTGTAAATGTTCCTCACTTTGGCTTCATCTGACATATTTTCACAATTGGATTCAGGTTGCAAGTCTTAGATAGGAAGATTATAGAAGTGATGTGTTCTGACTGCATCCTGTAAGTTGTTTGCGTTGTGATTTGTCTCCGTGGTGTGGTAACTGTGATTATTGTACTATTTTCATCTACCAGACTTCTCAACTGAAATTTTCCTCTCTTTTCCCTTTGTAGATAAGAAATATTGGGGAATATTACCATGGATGTATGTAAATATCACATTTGTGAACAATTTTTCAAGGTATTTGTTGATTTAGTTAACTGGTATGGATTTATATTCTAATCAATGGATTGTAATCAATTGCTGCCATACTTATTTTGATACTGAAGCTAACTTTAGAGGTGATATGGCATGACGAAGTCATTCTCTGCACATGTTCGCTTTCCAGCATTTGATATTCCGGGCTTATTTTGTGTATGTGCTTCATCAGTCCAGGCATCAGTCATTTCTCCAAGATACTCTAGTTTAATTTTAGTACAAAATAAGACCTAGTGTCCAATTTCTGAGCACCAGTGTGCTCACTGGTAAGGGGACGTCACTGCTTCCAGTCCTTCTCAGTGGATAAAACAAAGGAATTCACTTATACACAGAGGCAGAGAGAGACAGACAGGCAGAGAGAGAGTGAGAGAGAGAGACACAGACAGACAGACAGACAGACAGACAGACAGACAAACAGACAGACACAGAGAGATAGCCAGGCCGTAATCATACAGTTACACAATTTCAATTCCAATATTACACAATAGGATTCATTCTAGTCTTTTCACTTTCCATATTTGAATATTCTCTGACAGAGAGCAAACTCAAAACCAGAAATATACACCAGAATCCAGAGAGAAAATATATTAAGAAAATATGACATGTGAAGAACTGACTCAAAAGTGCCTATATGGTTCTGATATTTCAAAACTGAGAAATCTAAAAAGAGAAAGAAATACTAGAGAATTCCTTAGAAATTGTGGAAGACAGAGTACCCAATTTGTGAAGATTGTCAAGAACAGAAGGACATTTCTTTCAGTGGATAAACATTATGTGTCAGAAACAAAATCCAGGGAAACATTAGAAACATTCCAAATGAAGTGGAAGACAGACTAGAACTTTGAAACTGTTCTGAAAGTTCTAGTCGATACAGCAATTAAGTTACATTAAAGTTGAATAAGGAAGAAATGCAAAGTATGTTATTAACTGTCTGAGTGCAGTGAAAAGTATGGAGAAACTAAGATTCTGTTCCCTGCTAGGCAGGTCAGGGCCAGAAGCGCTGGGGGGGCTGAAATTATAGGGCTGATGTCTACAGAACTAAAAAAGTAACATCTTATGACTCAGAAAATGTTATAAGACAAGATTACAACTTTTAGTAAAATATATTTTCCCATCCAATCTTGATAAATATATCTCCATAATTTCAAAACTGAAAAGCATATATAAAGTTGGGAGAGGTTGTATTATTAAAAGTCAGGAAAGTAGCAAGTGACTAATTTAATTATTATTACCATTGTCTGAATATTCTTAGTTCTGTAGAAATATTTGAATATCAACATTCAAAATATTGATTTTGAACCAATAATAAAATAAAATATAAGAATTTTCAAGTTATATGTATACATATTCAATAAAATTTATCTTTCTTGCCTTTATTTCAGTAAGTCATTAAGTCTTCTATGCTACAATCCAGCTTTTCGAGTACTTTTGGTTCTTTTGGTGCTGATATTGAATTAACCCTGTGAAGTCACCCTAGTTCTTATGTATTTTTTATTCATGATAATTTTTAGTTGTTTCTAACTGCTGAAGAAATGCAAACTGAAATTATCAAAAGAATTGATAACATTGGGAATAGAAATAACGGTTTATGTATGATATTTAAATAGTATAATGGACTATGATAAATTATCAATATTGCAAAAAATATTATAAAATATTTTAATTTGGTTGTGTAAATCATTGTCTCAATGTATTTTTTGTTGTTGTTCTTGGAATTGAACCAGGCCCCAGCATGTTTTCTAATAGCACTAAAATCTGTATCTACTTCCATAAAAATGTTTTCAATTTGTCTCTTCAAGCTCTCCAAGGCTGCACCATTCTAAAGAACCCTTCTCCACAAAAAACCAGTATGCTACACCATTTGTTCAAATCTCTCTGAAATTGTACTCTGATATACAACAAACAGAAATAATCTCAATAGAAATTATTTTAAGGTGTACAAATTATGTAGTATGTCTTTTCATTATATTCCTTTCAGATGTTACTTTTGTTGTATATGTCATAAAAACTTCTTATTAAGTTTTTCTCTCAATTAAAAAATTCCAATTTTTTAAAAGTGAAAGATTAACATTTCAATATTTAGTGTGCTTTTGCTATCATCTTTGATAACAAACAATAGCTCATAATCAAATGACTATGAATAGGACAAATTCAAAATTATTTTTATTTTCTATCAAGAACCATATTTGGGTTTTATTTGAAGATTTATTGTTTTACAAGACTACTATATAGCATTTTATTCACATCTAATTTAAGTCTAACACCATTGCCTTAACAGTGTTCAGTCAACATTCTCATCAGGTATTCAGGAGATTTCATGTCAAATCCAGTATGTGATTCATCCACAAATCGAGTTTTGGGGCATACAGATCAGACACGATATTCAATCTCTTCCAAAGAACATTGTTTCTGGAATAATTGAGGTCACATCTCATGAGAATAAATGTATACCACATTGCCAAGTAAGCTGTGAAATGTGTGAAAATATTTTAATTAAAATTCTGATTTATGACCTTTCTTTACCAACCATGCTAACATTATCTTGATCATAATTTAAGGTAATGCTAAATATTCAAAGTAGTTTTTGTAATTTTTCTCTTAAGCTGAAACTTTTACATTCCATAACAGATGTAAAATAAATGAAATGATGATTATTTTTTCTTCCTGGTTTTCCTGCCCCAGTTATTGTGTCATATACATAATAGAATTTAGTTGTTTCACATTTTTGTTTATTGTATATAATCATTGACTAAATATGTGCTTTATGAAATTCTATCTTTAATTTGTTTTCTTATTTGATTTGCCACAAAATTGACCATCTCATTTTAACTTATTTACCTGTCATTTCTATTATGTTTGGGTGTCTTTCTATCTTACACATTCACAGCTTTGTATTTTGAAAGCTACACTCATTTTCCATTTCTTTATGCCAAAAATGGATCATTATCCTTTTGTAAATTTTTTAGTTAGTGCATTTGTATCATATAATGCTTACATCCTTTATAGGGATCTATTGAATTTTTAAGTATAGAGGAATAAAATTGAAATATAGCCTTCTCTAAAAATAAATTTTATTGTATATATTTAAGCTATCATGCTGCTATAAAACATATATATATAATAAAATAGCTATTACTACAATGAAATAAATTAACGTACACATCATTACATAATTACCCAATTTCAAAGTCGGAATGGTGGTTCATGCCTGTAATCCCAGCACCTGGGAAGTTGAGGCATGAAAATTGTGAGTTCAAGTCCAGCCTAGACTACACCACAAGTTCCGGGATAGCAAGACCCTGTCCCGAAAAACAAAACAAAACAAAAATTTATCCTCCTGTGCTAAGAGTAGCTATAATCTATCCATTTAACAAAAATTCTGAATACAACAAATTAATATTATATTCTTCATATCCTACATAAGATCTTTGACTTGTTTATCTTACATATTTGATACTTCATATTCTCCATCTTTTAATTTCCTTCTCACTCCCACTCTGGTAGCCACTGTTTTATTATCTATATGCATTAGACCTTAACCATTTTTTTCCTTTTAGATTTCACATATGAATCCATAGTATTTTTCTTTCTGTGTCTAACTTATTTCATTTTACTAACTTCCTATAGGTCCATCCATGTTGTGGCAAATGATAGGGTCTCATTTTTAAAGATTGAATAATAATTAATTGCATTTATAAACTCTCAGATATGCAGTTAATATCCAATAGTTATGAAAAACTAATTAAATATCAAGAACACACACAATCTGATTTTAAATGGACAAAATACTTGAATAGACATTTTTCCTAAGACAACAAAAATATGGCTAATTAAGGATATGAAATGGTGCTCAGGGTTTTTGATCATCAAAACAACACAAATCATAACCACTGTGAGAGATCACACTCGTTGTTAAACAAGAAATAAATGTTGGTGAAGATGTGGAGAAAAGCTTTACACACTGGAAAACAGTATGTAAATCTAACTATTAATTTAGATTCCTAAAGTAATTTAAAATGAAACTATCATAGGAACCAGCAGTCTCTTTTCTGAGTAGAAGTTCAAAGAAAATGAAATAAATATGTTGAAGAGGTCTGCACTCCCAGATTTATTGGAGCATGATCTGAGATAAACAAAAAATGGAAATAACTTCAGTGCCCCAAGACTGACTAGCAGATAAAGAAACTGTGGTACACATACACAGTGGAATACTATTCAGCCATATAAGATGTTATGGTTTATATCTAGGTATCTCCCAAGAGCCTTATGTGCTCATAGGTAGAGCTTTGGAAAGGGGATTGGATTATGGGGGTTTACAGCTGGTGTGTTGTTAGGCGGTAGAGTCTGGTCAGAAAAGGTGTCTCTAGGGGTGTGGCCTCAGTTAATCTTCCTTCCCAGCCTCTTCCTTCGCTCTCTGTTTCCTGTCTATGGTGCTGCCAACAGCTCTCCTCTGCCATGCCCATCTTCCATGCCACCACTTGGAACCAGCTGACAATGGACTGCAAATGTGAGCCAAATAAATCTCTTCTTCAAATGGCTGGTGTTGGGTGTTTTGTTCCAGTAATGAGAACAGCGACTAAGACAAAAGAAAATGAAATCTTGTCATTCACTACTACATGGATTGAATTGGAGATTATTATGCTGATACAAGTGAAGTACCACACGATGTCACTGATATAAGTGGTCTAAAAAAGTTTATCTCATAGGAATTGAAAGCAGAGAGGCTAATGAGATTGATTAATGGTATTAAGTTATAAACGGAAGCAAAAAATTCCTGTTCTATTGCAAAGTAGGTAACCAGAGATAGAAATAATGTACTGCACATTTTAAAAAGGTAGAAAACAAGATTTTGAATGATTTCACAGTACAGAAATGATAAATGTTTAAGGAAATCAAACATGACTTTGACATCAAACAATCAAACATGTATTTAAATATTACATAGTATCCTATTATGTGTAGTTTTTTTTCATGTTATGCATCTGTTATAAATAAGCTAAAAAGATAAATATTTGAGTTGAACTATGTTTTTTCTGTAAATATTTTCATGCTTTGGGAAAGATGACAGCCAGCCATTTCGCAGGATCATCTTCCCAAGTAATCAGAGAAAATGGCCTTATCTTTCAACTTGCCAACTTCATGATAGTCATTTTCTTCTGATAATGGCTGAATGAATTGCACTTATTGATTCTGGTTTGTGAAATCAATATGAATGCTTCTGTCTTTCATTATCATGATCTACATTAATTAAATTCTTCATTGAAATATATATATATGGTAGAGATTTTTATCTGATCTACATAAATTGTAGGCTCAGATGTGGTGAGGTAATTTTTATTCTCACTTTCGTTGTTTTGATCAGTTACTAATATTCAATAAGCAACACATCTGTATCGTGCTACTTCAAGACTTTATGTAGTTCAGGCTTAACAGTATAAAATTCTCACTTTGTTGTTTCTAAGTTTTAACAAGTTAGTAAAATTGCCTGTTTGAAGATTTTTTGGTTTTTTTCTCAACTGTTTCTTTTCTGAGTACCATTTTGGTTTGTGCTCATTACCTTGATCTTATTTGTCATGAAAGAAATAAACATGAAATGAAATTATATATTCAAACTAAAAAATTTAGTATATTTTTCCTAAATATTTACAGTAAAAGCATTAGACACTTAAAAATCACTAGTATGACTATAAGAATCAAAATAGAATTAATATTTTGAGTTACTTTACTTTTAAAATACTGAAAATCAAATACCAGTATTAAAATACAAAATGAAAATGGTAATTTACCTAATTGAAGAACCTGAAGAATAAATATGCATGTTAATTTGTCTTTCCTTACCAAAATAAATCCTATGGATGAAACCGCCCCTAAATATGGAGCAGTGTCCCTGTCTGCTATTAGTGTTATGTCCTTAGGAAATCATCAGCTTTCGTTTGTGAGCATAGATCAAGAGCTGGGAAAGACATTTCCCTAGGACCTGAGTTAGTCATGAAATAGATGTTCAGAGTTACAGTAGCCTTTCACCAGCCCTGAGCACCAGATTCAAAATGATAAATTCCTTCACGTTTCAATATCAATTTGCTATTTGTGTTTGTGATAGGTAAGACCAGGAGCAGAAGCCCTTCTTCCTAAAGAAAATTGAACACATTAATACATCCATTCTAAAAGTTAAGTCTGTATGACTTGACATAGAAAGCTTAGTTGGGAATAAAGGAAAAATCTTAGTGCTCTATAGAATATTTAAGTTTTCATATAGACAATTCATATTTACTAAAACTTTAAAATTTCCTTTCAAAATAAAATGTGTTGCAAAAACTTTTGACTTTTAAGTTTGGCACTATGAATGTTAAATCGTGTGTGGGGGGGTGTGGTTTGAACTTAGTTAACTGTTCTTCAAACTGTTACAAGCGTCTTCATTCTACCTGCTAGCTCATGTCTAGCGGCTCTTTAAAATTTAGATAGATAAAGTAGTAGGATTCTTAATTAGTCCATCAGATAGAGACTTTAGTGGATGTGCCTTTTATGATTTAAAAGATCTATATTTACTTTATGATGAAAAAAATTTTCAAATATTCATGCTGTGTGCCAACAGTTGTAGTAAGCACTTTTCTTTCCATGCTAATTTTGTTTAATTCAAATAGGCTATAAGAAAAAAAAATAACAGAGGACTGAGTATCAAGGATGTTTATTATACAAAACAAATGTCAGCAAAAACACCCAGAGTGGGTAAATATAACAATCACAGAGCTGGAAAAATCAAGATTTAATCAAAGCTACCATGTTCTAGGTAGGAAAAAGGTGGTCAGATAAATGCACAGCAAGCATGGATCATCATTGAGTTTTGATTGTTTAAGAAAAGAATCATCAAAAGAGGAAAATGTTTATCCACAATGTTTAAGTTTAGTTGAGCTGGACTCATCCTTGAGGAAAAGCTGAACAAATGTGTATTTTAGGCACTAACCTACATAAAGTAGTACTTTCCAAGTTTTAAAGACAACAGTCCCCAATAAGTGTGTTAGTTTAGAAGCAGAATAAGTAAACAAGGGAAAGTTTAGTGCCAGAAGAAGAAAGAGGAATAGTGAATGAATCAGCTTTCATGCCTTCTGAATGGCCAGACAGGATGGGTTTATCTATTGCAGAAATGGCAAGCATGAACTATGGACTTTCTAAGCTTTTACAGGCTAAAGCAACTTCATACCCACTATGCCAAGCTGCCAGAAACTTACAGTTAAGCCCCCATCATGACTCAGTGTTTCTTCACAAGTCCCAGAAAAAGTATCATTGGAATTTTACATAACTCACACACAAAATATCTAAAACCAGCAGTTAAAATTAAAATATCTAGAACACCTCCAAAGTTTGAAAATATTTTTATTTATCTAAGTGTTGCTGAAAGGGGTCCTTTTGCTTATTTTCCTTGACAAATGTTTTCTCTTTCATTATGAGTTACATGACGTGTGTGTGTGTGTGTGTGTGTGTGTGTGTGTGTATTTGCTCACCCAGTAACCTATGTTTTCCTTCTCATTCCAAAGGCTCTGATTTATAATGCATTCCTACTGTCCTATCAGCAATGTGAATTGCAGGCTACCTTCTTAAAACATGTGAGAAAATAACCTCAAAGAGATGGATGTGTGTAGCTAGCTGCGTGGGTACCGGAGGTTCTGAATTCCACCTAGCTAGGCACAAGGCCCCAGCACCACACTGCAGGATTGTGCCCTACCTAGCCACATGGGTCCCTGAGGTTCTGAGCTCCACCAAGCCAGGTGCAAGGTCCAGGCACCACACTCTGGAGGTGCATCCTAGCTAGCCCTGTGGGTCCAGGAGGTTCTTAACTCCACCCATCCAAGTGCAAGATCCCAGTGCCACACTGCAGGGGTGCACCCCACCTAGCCACATGGGTGCCAGAGGTTCTGAACTCCAC
>RJWT010044881.1:0-11713 GCA_004365215.1 Cuniculus paca
TTATACATACTGAACTTGAAAAAAGTAGGGCAGCAGTGTTGAACATCAGCTGAAGATTCAGTGTTCTAAATTATGGTTTTGGGGCTGGGGATTTAGCTCAGTGGTTCAAGTGCTTGTGTGGTAAGAGCAAGGCTGTGAGTTCGATTCCCGGTACAAAAAAAAAAACTGACCTATGGTTTTATAATAAAAAGAGAGGCTCTACATCTTTGTTTTTAAATTACATTTGAAATTGAAATAATATTTAGATGAAAAAATAGAGCACCTTATAAAGCCCAACTGAAAGAAAAACTAAAAATAGAAATTCCATTTGACTAGCTGTGCTCCTTCTGGGTATGTTCCTAAAAGTTCTTACAGTGATACATGCTTCCTGTGTTTATAGCTGTACAACTCATAACAGGTTATCTTTGAAATGTTTTATATGCCCATCAATACGTGAATTACTAAGTAAATTTACACAACGTTCAATCATAAAGAGGGATTAGAGTCACTTCTAGGAAAATGGATGCACCTTGAGACCATAACACTAAGTGATGTAAGTCTGACACATGAGGTTAAATAGCGCATGATTTCTCTTATATGAGAAACCCAAAATATAAATAATTTCAAGAGCAAAATAAGAGATAGGTAGAAAACAGAGAAGTAGACTCTGTGGAGATAGGAAGGAAATGTGGGGACTGGGGAATATGGGGAGTAGGGAACTTTAAAGTATAATATATATATACATATATATACTTCAATTCTTCACAATCGATGTGTTTATTCTGTGATGTAAACATACACTAACAAAAAACAAAACAAAACCAAGACAGAAATTTTTTAGGTTTTCTCAAAAGAAGTAGCACTAGGACCAGCGTTCTAGCTCAGTGGCCTAAGCGCCTGCCTGGCAAGCGCAAGGTCATGAGTTCAATTCCTGGTGCCGCAAAAAAAAAAAAAGAGATAGCAATAAAACAGTTCAGGAACAATGCTCATCCAAGGAGTTCACTGCTTAGGCCATATCGGGACAAGCGAGCTTGAGATTTGACACAAGGAAAATCTCAACTTCCACCACCCTCATTGTTTTCCAGTGGTCTAGAGTGCAATTCATGAATGGACCACAGTATAAAAGCATTAATAGCATTCACACAAAACAAAATAGATAAATCGAAGGAACAATAGTGAATGAGAACCCTTTAACAAATATATGTAGGTATTAATTTTGAAGTGATGTCTACAGAACTTTAGCACAATTATTTACACTAAATAAATGCTTGACTATAAGTTTTAGTCATTGAATTAAAAGTTAAAATTGTTCTTAGAAGAAAACAGCGTAATGTTATCAGATTAGGAACATCATAGGTCAAATAAACTAGCATAAGTATTAGAAAGAGAAAAATAAGGAAGGATGGATGGCAATTTAATGGCACATAGTACCCATTCTTCTCATATAATTCCACTTTTTAGAATTTTATTAGTGAATGAACCCCTTCATTTTTATAGAAAGGACAGATGTAAGAAGAGAGCTCAAGGCTACATTAGGCTACAGTTAATAAAAAATCATGGGACTTGGAAGAGGTTTGAAATGTTGCGAATGAAGAAATACAGAAACATTATTCATAAAGATGATGGAAAGAGACATTGGAGTATTCTTTGTGGAACCCCTTGTACCCCTCCCATAAAAAATAAAAGTTAAATACATATCTCTTTTTAGATAGGACAATAATTAGAGATTTAAAAATCCAACTTTGTTTTGATCCTTCTTTTGATTTTGGACAGTCTTCTACTGTAACCACTGAGAAATCACTATCATTACCCATGTTAACCAAATCAGTTTTCAGATCCTTCTTGAGGTCCTGGTCCATCCGTGGCAAAGCCTGTAATAATTATCATCTTTTGCAGTCATAATTTCACTAACCCGACCATGTTCTATTAATGTCCGTATCTCTGGTGTGTTTCCTTAACTACCATGCTGGGAAAACTGTTCTATGTTATGTGTCTGGGCTAGGCACAGCTACTAACATCTTTTGTGGTGTCTTATAAAGTTCCAGACCATGAATAGTGATATAGTTTGGGAGTTTCTATTGCACAAAATCACATCCAAGGAATACTGTTAGAGTGATTTGCAGGTTTATAGTTTCTAATTGTAGTCCTTTGTCTTCTGGTGGTATTATCAGTATATGTACCTATGATGCTATGATATTGAGTTATGTGCTGATACATTGCAATGGGGGACTATCAGGAGACCAGATATATGGCTGCCTCCTAAGGCAATATATTTCCTCCTTTGACACCACATAACTACGTTATCAATATTAACTAAGAGCCACTGCAATGAGTGTAAGGCTGAACTCAGTGGCATCTCACAACTCATTCAGTTATAAACTCTCTTAATGCCATAAGCCTGTGGTAATTCTCTCCTGGTACCTCGCCAATTCATGTGCTTACACACGGAATTAATAACTTGATGTTTTATCTTCCAAATGAATATAATTAACACTCAGAATCATTGTCAAGATTTGCATGTAAGCTTATCTGGGACATGAAGACATCTAGGACATAAGGGATCGCTACTGTTCATGACCATTTTTAGATTCCTAGACATCAGATCATTTAAGTCTCAATATGGTTTGATGGTGTACACCTGGCATTACTGTGACCCACACTTCAGTACCTGAGTGTGCGTATGATGTCTTTAGTTTTTTGTCTGTTCAATTTTTTATGTTTGTTTGTTTGTACCAGGAATCGAATTCAGGACCTTGTGCTTGCCAGGCAGGCACTGTGTCTGTTCAGTCTTTATTTTTATTTCAAGATCTTAAATACATTTTTGTTTCATGAGAATTTCACTAAATGTACTTATTTGATTAGTAGGCAATGTTGCAGTTGCATTTTTATACTACAAGAATATTGGCTCCTTGCTTTCATCGTCTGATAACTTATTGGAACCTCAAATTTCTGACAATTCTGAAGAGCAGGAAAGAGTCATCTCTTCAGTGATTTCTGTCTCAATTAACTCAAACCCACCCACACTGTATGAACTTGAAAAAATAACATTTACATTAAATCACATGAAGGTAAGTTGTACTTTTGGTGTTTTGGGTTAAGGTTGGGAGATATTCAGAGAAGTGGACTTTTTTACTGTGGTATATTAATTATATGTGAGTTTTAGTATTTAAAAGCTCAGATTTAAAATTGTAGGAGGAAAGTTGCTTCAATAAATATTTCTACAAAATATTTGTACTTCCAGTGCTTTTTGAAATTTCTAGCCAATATCGAAGAACTTATATATTTGATTCTCTGAAATTGGGCTATATTTCTATTTTTAAGTAAATCATTTTTTTAAATTTCCATATCTTTTAGGAATAAATTAGTTTTAAAAATGTATCACATCCAAAGAGATAAATGTGAGTTGTGTAATTAAAGAGATCTTTAGTTAATATTTGTCACTTTAAATAACATTTGCAAGAAGTTGGATAGTGACTAAAATAAAATCACAGAGAATTTTACAGTATTTGATAAAGACCATTTACTCTTATTTTTATTCTAAATTATTTTTCAAATTTAAGTTTAACTAGCCTGGCATGGTGGCGCACGCCTGTAATCCCAGCACTTGGGAGGCTGAGGCAGGAGGATTGCTGTAAGTCTGAGGCCAACCTGGACTACAAAGTGAGTTCAAGTCCATCCTGCACTACATAGATAAACTCTTCTCAAAAAGACAAAAAAAATTAAGTATAACTAAAGCTGTATAATAAAAACTACAATTAGAACTAACCAAATATTTAGTTATTTTGTCAAAAACAAATGGAGAAAGACAAAATTATTGATTATTTGCTATTACTTTAAATTATGATTTCTTGGGCTTTTGACAATATTTAGGTTACAGTACAAGATCAGAGTATCTCTGAATCTCCATGGGAGAACCTTGGCACTGACCAGTTACATATATTTGTACATTTACTATAATGAAGAGGAATTTTCTAAGCAGTAAAAACCTATGTGCTTACATGAAATACAAATATGTCAGTGTTAAATGAAGACATCTTATGTAGAAACAAAATGTACAAAATCTGGTAAGCGCTATGTGGCGAGAATAAGTGTAAAGCTAAGTAAACTTAGATTGGATTTATAAGGCTGAGTCATTTTCCCATAAATTTGTCTATTTGAGTTTGTTTAGAGTTCTGTGTATCCAGTAATAATATTTCAGAATTTTTTTGACAGTACTATAAGTCTCTCCAAACATTGAAATACATATGATTGTCTACCAGCTAATCTGTGGTCTCAGAAATGTCTTGGAAAGAATCAGTATGCTGTGTCTTGTCTGGTTCACTCTGGCCTGTCACACGGCTGTCGTCCTTGGTGTAATACCACCTGTCTCCTACATCAGACTCCACGTTTCCTCCAACCAGTTGGTTTCTCTTTCTGAGATTATTGACATAGCTTGGTAGCACGGTTCTCAGCTGTTTGAGTAGTTAAGCATCTTTATGTAGAGTTACACATTATAATTTTTCTGTCTGAGAGTTTTCTGGACCTTATACATCTTCTAACTTTTAAGCTTAACCTAGAAAAATCAAAAGCAATTAATATTTTAACAAAAAATTTACAGTCTCTGGTATATTTTCTTTCTCTCTCTCATACTTTTGGGATCTAAAATTATTCTTAGTATCCCAAAAGCTTTGGGATAGACTGTGGTGTGACTCTTTCTTCATTAACTGTCGTAGCCCTTTTGTGTCTATATAGTCTGAAAATGAATAGGTGTCAGCTCTGGGAAATTTTCTACTATTGTTTCTTTGGTAATTCCTCCTTAGATAGTATCTCTGTTCTCTTTCTAGTCTCTTTTCAATTCTTCCTATTATTTGCTGGCCCTTCTAGCCAAGCAACTCATTTATAAAATTGTTCATTCCCATTTGTTTTTGCTTTTGTTTTTTTGTTTATTTTCCCCTTATACATAATTTTCACTGGCACCCTTTGATTTTTAATATGCATAATATTTCATCTCTCTGAGACACTATTCGTGTTTATTTTAAATTCTCTTTCCTGCCTCCTGCTGGGTCTTGTCCCTCCTTTCGTTGGCCTGGCTTGCCTTGTTCACCTGTCTTTCGTCTGACAGTGTGTGCTCTCAGATGTCTGGTGGTTTATGACCATCCACTCATGCTCGATAATGAGAACCAGGGTGCTCAGGTAGATTGTAGTAGTGGGGTGCTTCACTAGAGACTTTTCACCGGACAGGTTCCTGACCATATTATTGGCATAACCGCAAGGTCAGTGACTAAAATGATTCATTCGAGTGTACCGATTTTCCTTTCATACTTAAGACCCTAGCCTGGCTAAAAGGGTTAAGAAAACCAGGAAAATGTAGTGGTAGAGGGTGTGAGGTTCAGTGTATGAACAGACAGTCCCTTAACGTCTTGTTTTCTGAATGACCCCCACACTTCCTGCTGACTCTCGTTCCCCAGTTCTAGAGTCTTTCTGGTTCCTCTGGGACTGAATCTCTTTTGGAGGCAATTTGATAAAGTGCTTCCATTTTCTTCATATAGTTCCACCTTGTTGAAATGCTTCTGGCCTTCTCTCCAATTCTAACTCAATCATTTTCTTCTCAGATTCCAGTCATCATCAGTGTTCTAACTGTTGATACACAAGTGCATATCACATTAGAGTTTTTTGAGCATGTATCACATTAGAATAATTATCACGAGTTTCTATTATCTTTCAAGGGCAGATGTTTTATCTTTCTGAGAATGTTCACTCCTTGAACAGTGCCTGTCACATTTAACATTTAAGACATATTTTCATTAATAAATACTTGTCTGAAGACTCGATTTTGATTTTATGTCGCTCCCCTTGTCGATGGTGAGTCTTAAATATATCACTTTCACATTTCTTGATCTCTTAACACAATATTTACTTCACAGGCTTGTGCTGAGGGTTAAAATAAACAACGTAAATGCAAAAGCATCTAGTTAAGTAGAAAATGTTACGTAATTGTGAATAGCATTTATTTTTGCCAACACACAACCCTATTAAGAGTGCATTAGGCATCGTGTCACGATTGCTTATATAAAATATGATAAAGAGAACTATACTGAACTGTATGACACTGTTTATTGAACAACCTTCCCCTTGTCTGTGTGAGCTACCCTTCTCTATCTCTGATCTTGTCTTCCACATACTTTACAGTGCTCAAGTGCTCCATTTTAACTGGCTTCTGGATCCTTCTAGAAGATGCCTGTTCAGTTTCTCTGCAGAGCTTTCTATTTGCTGCTTCACCTGTCTGGAACTGTCTCTCCCCAAGTCAGCCAAGATTACTCTCACTTCACTGAAATATATGTTCAGACATTATCTCCTCGGAAAAGCCTCCTTGAACCATCTTCTATTCCATTTTCCTCTTGACCTGTTCATATTTTCTTGTTTAATTATTTTTTCATCTCCCATTAGCATGTAAGGTCAACAGGGCAAGTGCCTTTTTCTATTTCGTTCAGTGTTGTGTTTTTACAACATGGATAAATGGCAAATATTCAGTAAATAATACATATTTATTGCATAAGTATATACAAGATTATGTAATATTCTGTTCCAAATGGCTTACATACATGGTCTCATTTAATTAAGAAATTATCACTACCCTGTGACACAGGATGGAAAAGAATATAGTATTATTACAACATAAATTTCAACTGTACCACAGAGTGACAGCCTTCATTTATTATAATTTGTTTTAATTTTTAAGCACTGTTTTAATCATATGTGTGGTATTTTAAATATGACAAAAGTAATACAGTGCTTTATGTGTAATTTTTTCTCTTTTTTCCCATCAGTAAAATGTTTCTTTTTCAGATCACAGATAAGGATAAGACTCAATGTGCATTTTGGAACTACTCATCCGATACCATGAATGGTACCTGGTCTCCAGAGGGTTGTGAGGTGATAAATTCAAATGAAACCCACACCACATGCCGTTGTAATCACCTGACACATTTTGCAATTTTGATGTCTTCTGGCTCTTCAATTGTAAGGCAGTTTTCCACTTCATACATATAAATCAACCTCTGTTTATTTTTCTGTTTTTCCTAGGTTACTCAAAAGAATAAAGAATTTTCATGTTTTTGTTGGGTGTGAATAGCATACTTAAGTATAATTGCAATATTATATTTCTTTACTCTTTTGTCCCTGCCTCTTAGGACGTATCTAGTATGGATTTCGGGTTATTTCTAATTTATGACTTATCTAGTGAGTACTATCCATTAGATTACATGTTAAATGAAATCTGTATTCATTGACTCTTTTTTTTATGCTGCTTTCAATAGTCATTTACAAATTTTATTGTAAGGATCATTATGTTTTTTTATTGAAATTTCATTTTTACCAGTGACAAAATGCCCCAGTCTATTTGATACCTGATCAATATATTTTAGCATATTTTTAACTAATATATTTTTTTAAATATATTATTAAGTCAATAAAATTTTCAAACATGGAATATCTCTCTAAGCTGCATAATTTCATATTCTGCGTTTTACTTTAGTAATATTTATATTATATAATTATATAATCTCTTATTTTATAGCTCTGTCACAATGCTCATCGGATTATAGATTTACTTCCATGTGTACTTAGAATCCATTATTAAGTTTATAAAATGTCCCAATAAATTTGCATGAAATAAAATAAAGATGATTTTTTTCAGGATGTTAATCAAGCGAAATAGCCTGTATTCTGTATATGAAAGTAAATATGATTCTAGTTAAAAAAACAATATTTCCCATTTCAAAGTCTGTGAAATATAAAATTTTAGTGTTGTATATATTCAACTGCATAAAAATAAGGCTTGGACATACCACTGATAAATGTTTTAATTAATGATTTTCCCATTAGAATAATGAGTTGCTTTTCCAATATCATGAAGTTAATGGTGATAACCATATACTGTTAAACATATACCAATAAACATTATGCTGAGAGAAGGGAAGAAAAGCCCCTAGTTACAGTGCTGTTAAAGTGCTACATGATTTATATTAGACTTTTCTGAATATTGAGGATTTTCAAAATTAGAAAAAATTTCTCATCTAAGTGCACATTTGTATTTTTACATTTTATGAACATTTTGATTAATGCCTCACCAAAAAAAGAAGTTCATTACACATTGTAGTTCGTTTGACAAGTGACTGAGTTATTCTCTTAACAGCTTTATTATTATTTTCCCTTAGGGTGTTAAAGATTATAATATTCTTACAAGGATCACCCAACTAGGAATAATTATTTCACTGATTTGTCTTGCCATATGTATTTTTACCTTCTGGTTCTTCAGTGAAATTCAAAGCACCAGGACAACAATTCACAAAAATCTCTGCTGTAGCCTGTTCCTTGCTGAGCTGGTTTTTCTTATTGGGATTAATATAAATACTAATAAGGTATGTAGACCCTCCTCTTTCTATTTTTATTTTCTATTCTTGCACTTTCCTAAATATACATCTTAGAAATGTAAGTTATAATAAAGGTTTAAAAGGACCAACATACAATGTAGTTTTTCTTAACTATCTTTTCAAAGTTTGATAACACTAACAAATGTAATCAACCTACTTCTGAGTTTGTTAACACAAAATGTTCTTCTTTATGATGAATTATTGAAATAAATTAAAATGTTGGAAACCTTAAATAAATACTTGTTTTGTGTTTAGATAGACTAAATAAAGATCACAGAGAATGGGTTGGAAATCAAGTTTACCTTAAGATACGGACTGAACACAAAACTTCTGGATTTATAGGATGAAATACGATAAATCATCTCTACCTGTTTTTTGCACTTTCCTAAATACTCCATTTCCCATGATTTTTGATCTAGGGCCTTATCACATAGTGTCATATTGTGGTCCTCTATGTCTTCCTGGAAACAGATACTAAGATGGGATTTAGCATGTAATAAATTATTAGAAGTACCTGTAAGAGAAAAGGGAAAAGCAGGCTAGGAAAGCCAGTAGACCATGATGCAAGTCAGAGTTCAAGTGAGGGACAGAGGGAGGAAAAGAGGAATGAGTGGAGAGTTTTACACACTACTGAGCTCGAAGCCAAGTTCAGCGCCACTTTCAAGGAGCCTTCCAGCAAGTCCTTGAGCTAAAGTCACTCGGCAGACAAGTTCTTTGTCCTTCAAGGAGTAGGGATTTCTTAGTTGCCGGTGCTCAGTGACGGGCTGGCAGCAGCCTAAGAGACACGTGAACTGCAGTGGATGACACGCAGCAGCAGCCCCTGCTAGCTCCTCAGTGCTCTCCTCAGACACGCAGATCACCGAAGTGTCCTCTCTCGACCATAGACCCTCAAAGTGCCTCCGTATTTCCATTCTTCTTGGAAAACCTTAAGGACTGCAAGCAACACTCAAGTTTTCCTCTGAAATGCGTAACACAAAGTGTTTATTTTAAACATGTAACATACACAGTAGTATAAACTCCAAATCTGTTTTCGTGTTTTGCAGTAGAATTCGCAATTCCTCTCAATTTTACCTCACACAAACTTCCAGGGTTATTTTCTCTTTCAATTCCTCCCATCATCTTTGCTTCAAAACTATTCCTTGGAATGTTTGTTTATTTTCAATTCTCACTGATTAAACCATCCCCATTTTCTAGCCATCTTTCAACTCTTACTTGATCTATTCGAGGTGGTTCCACAATTTAACTGCCAGTGACCTTTCTGCTCCTCAGCCGTATCAAGTACTCTCCAACACCTTTCAGTGTGCAATCTTATTCTTGAATTATATTGTTTTAACAAGTGGAATGGGCATGGGTGCCTTATATTGTCTCCCTGATGACTGTTCTTATTTGTTCTGGAAAGAAAGGGATCTATAAGTACTTCTTTTTCTGTTATATCTTATTCTTTAGTCTTAGAATCTAGTTTTAGCCTAACTCTAGTTTTGACGTGAAGTAAAAAATTTTTAACTGAAGCTGTCTTAATTTTACTTACTAATCTTACAACCTAAAGCAGTTCTATAAAACATATCACTTAGCTGTTCTATAAATTCAATTTTGTCACTTAATCAAGAGATTAATGTTCTTTTGTTTACCATAATTTTACTATTCATTCTCCTTCCTTAGCATGAACAAAAGAGAAGAGAAATCACCCCTCATTAAGTAATAAACTGAAATCAAAACACATGCACAAGATCTGTAATCGACATGCGAATGATCCAGTTTATCACATCATGACAAATCTCTGGACAAGGGCAGTAACATGGTTCTAGCACAGGATTGGATAATGTTTAACATTGAAGAACCACAGGTTTTTAAAATCAGTTAGAAGGAGTAGTGCCTCTTACAAAACTGACATGACACAGATGTTCTAACGTGATCAATCATACATCAGGTTGCATAATTTATGGAAAAGTTGAGATAATTTGTTATGGAAAATTTTAAAGCAAACATCACTTATGGTTTCTTTCTTCCATTTCTAGCTCTTCTGTTCAATTATTGCTGGGCTACTACATTATTTCTTCTTAGCTGCCTTTGCTTGGATGTGCATTGAAGGGATACACCTCTATCTTATTGTCGTAGGAGTCATCTATAACAAGGGATTTTTGCACAAGAATTTTTATGTCTTTGGCTATCTCAGCCCAGCTGTGGTAGTTGGATTCTCAGCATCATTAGGATACAGATATTATGGCACCACTAAAGTGTAAGTTAAGATGATTTCTTGAGCAATAAAACACAATTCTGTATATATTTTGCATATGCTTGAGAATATTGCTGTGTTAAAGTAAATAGAAACATATTTATGAATTTTATCTATTTTATTTACTTTCCAGGTGTTGGCTTAGCACAGAAAACAACTTTATTTGGAGTTTTATAGGACCAGCATGTTTAATCATTCTTGTAAGTACATATAAAATTGTTGTTAAAATTCAAAAGAGCTCTGATGAAAGGGTGCTTAAAATTCCCAGAAGTCAGACATTGTATTTTAAAAAGAGTTTGGAATACTTTGTAGTGTATCATGTATCAGCATTTTGCATATATCGCATTGTGACTGAGAAAAAATACACAGATAGCTTGTTAATTCAATGCAATTTAATTCATTTGGACCCTTTTAAAGAAGGATAAAATTTTGCCTAATGTAAGAAAAAGCATTTTTCACTCATCAGTAGTGTCTCAGCATACTTTGGTATTGAAAGTGTGCCGACCAGCTGATAATCTGGTATTTCAGATGTTTATGTTATTTAATCTTTTATCAATGATCAGTCATCTTTGAAGATTAGACTGTCATCTTTATAGTTTTATCATCTTTATGTACCCTGTCATCATAAGGTGATTTTAAACTAAATTGCAACGTCAGAGACAAGAACCCACTATTTCTCATGGGCAGACAAGTCGTAAGTATATTGATAGCCCTATTTCAGCAAGGAAGAGGGCCTTTTAATTCTTATTGAAAGTGGTTTCAAACCTACAAGTTTGGCAGGTATTATATGTTCCATTCTAAATAAAGACATTTTTATATGTCTCAAGAGCATTTCTAAGTGCTGAAAGTTTTCAGCAGCCATTCTGAATATAATAGTCCATCAATGAATCCGGGAGGTCTGTCAAGACTCTAGAATGGAATGAATTGTGAGTACAGGAATTGTGACAACACTGTGGACAACTTTCTTCCATATATTTTGAACATAAAGTAGCCATCTTTTCTGAATTTGTCTGTTTTACTGTATTCCCTGGAGTCTTTTATGGTTGACAGGGAGCTGCTAAGTGGAGAAAGACTTAAAATGCAAAGCAGA
>RJWT010044882.1:0-11554 GCA_004365215.1 Cuniculus paca
AAAAAAAAATTAAAAAAATAAAAAATAAAGATTAATCGGCTCTCCTCAATCTCAGTCTCAGGCAAAGCCTCTGGACACAAGGAAAATACAGATAAACTTTCTGCCAAGACATAACACACATCTGGAGTCCAACAGCCAATGCAGTCCTTCTTCCTGGCAGAAACCTAACCCAGGTCTTCACCAGCAGTATTTCTATCAGCCTTCTGGTGGTCTTCTGAGCTCTGTCCAGAATCTCCCATCAAGTACCGCCTCAGGCAACCCAGATCTACTTTTTCAGCTAGCACTTCCAAACCTTTCCTAACTCTTCCCCTGCCCACAAGCCAGTTCCAAAGGCTCCTAAACCACATGGTCAGGTACAGTCACAGTAATGATCCCATTTCTCTGGTACCAAATTCTCTCTGAGTTACTTTTCTCATTGCCGAGACAAAATACCTGACACCCAAAGTTAAGGGAGGAAAGGTTTATTGGTTTACAGTTTGTGGAAGTTTCAGTTCATGGTAGGTTGGCTTCAAGGTAGGATGGCATTGCAGGCAACCATTGCAGAGAAGAAACAGTTCATGGCAGGCAGAAGACAGCCAATAGCATGCAAGCAAGGGGCCTTAGCCACTTCTTTGTGCCCCTCTTATACTGTGGTTAGCGGGATGTCAAACCAATCAGTGGCCTGATTTAGTAATCACTGACCCTTAACCCCAACATCACACACTCTAGATTCTGCCAGCTCTGAAAAAGCCCCACCTATGACCATATGAGGCTTTGGGGCAAAAATAAACCACAACATCCCATTTGAAGCATTGGATATTATTAGATTCTGGCGTATGTGGGCCCCAGTCCTCTAACAAGACCACAGCCCTAGTATGGCACCCCAGCTCAGGGACCACATTGGGAAGCTAGAAGACTCCTTCTGCCTAGCAAGACAAGCTGTATGTATGAGTTACCTGTTTTCTGAAACCTAAGAGTACCAAGGTAACAGACACACAGCTCAAGCTAGCTTCTAAATCTTTCTCAGCATCCCATCAGAACAACACAATTAAAAAGAGAAACCTTATAACTTAAATTTACACAAAGAAAGGCCTTTTTTGTTTGTTTGCTTTGTACTGTTTTGTTTTTTGGGTACCTGAAATAAAAACCAGGACCTTGTGCTTGCCAGGCGGGCACTTATGCCACTGAGCTATATCCCCAGCCCTCTTTCTGTATTTTTTAAGGTTCCCTTTTTAATTATTAGTACATTTTCACTACAGCATGATTACCTTCACTGGGGAGCTGGTACACATACATAGCACATCTGAATTCTTTTCATGTCCCTTTCCCTTCCCACTCTAACCCCTCCCCTCATCTCTAGATCCCTTTCACACTTGCAAAAGATCCATCTCTCTGTTTCCTATTACCTATCTCTTGTTTTGGCCTTTAAATTATTTATGCTCTGGGATTCTCACATAAAATAAACCATGTGAGCCAGGCGTGGTGGCTCACTCCTGTAATCCCAGCACTTGGGAGGCTGAGGCAGGAGGATCATTGCAAGTTCAAGACCAGCCTAGGCTACAAAGTGAGCCGAATGCCAGCCTGAACTGCATAGTGAGACCATCTCAAAAAGACAAAAAAAAAAAAAGATAAACCATGTGATATTTGTGCTTGTGTGTCTGATTTATTGCACTTAGCATTATGGTCTCCACATGCATCAATTTTCCCACAAAAGACTCAAATTCATCCTTTTTGTGGCACAGGAGTATTTCATTGTGTTTAAATCACACATATTGTTTATCCATTCATCCACCGGTGGACATATACGCTGCTTCCAAGATTGAGCTATTGTGAGTTGTGCGGTATAAACCTGAGTATGCAAGCATCACTGTAATATGGTATCTGAAACTCATTTGGGAAGATACTGAGTAGATGAATAGCTAAGTCAATGGAATCTCTATAGTTGTCTGAGGAATCTGCCTACTGATTTCTATAGTGTTCGTACTAATTTATATTCCCACTAACAATGTAGAGTTCCTCATTCCCTACAACCTCACCAGCATTTATTATTTGATTTCTGGATGACAGTCATTTTTCCTGTAGTAAGACAGAATCTGCATTGTTTCGATTTGCCATTTCTCTAATGGCCAGAGATGATGAACAACTTTTTCATGTATTTACTAGCCATTTGTATATTTTCTTCATAGAAGTGTGTATTTCAATTGCCCATTTTCTGACTGTGTTTTATTCTGGCAGGAAGGCTAATTTGAGGTTTTGTTGTTGTTGTTTTTTTTTTGTCTTTCTGAGACAGGGTCTCGCTATGCAGTTCAGTCTGACCTTGGGCTCACTTTATAGCCCAGGGTGGTCTTGAACTCGCAACAATCCTCCTGTCTCAGCCCCCCAAGTGCTAGGATTACGGGCATGCGCCACCAGGCCCAGCTCTAATTTGAGTTCTTTATATCATGTAGATATTAATTGTCTATCTAAGGAGTAACTGGCAAAAAAAATTTTTTTTTCCTGTTCAATGGGTTTTCTCTCCATTGTTGTTTCCTTTCCTGTGCAGAAGCTTTTTAATTTGACTTAATGCCATTTGTTGATTCTTGATGTTATTTCCTGTGCAACTGGGGTTCTGATCAGAAAGTCCATGCCTATGCCTTCATGAGATTTACCTATTTATCTTCTAGCAGATTCACTGTTTTTAGTATCTAGGTCACTGATCCATTTTGATTTTATTTCAGCACATGGTAAGAGATACAGGTTTAGAGTCAATCTGCATATGGAGAGCTGGCTTTTTCCACATCATTTGTTACAGAGGTATCTTTTCCTCCGGCGTATGTTTTCATCAAAGATCAGATGGTCAAATGTACCCAGGGTTGTTTCTACATTGCCCGCTTCGGTTCCACTGATCCACACGTACGTTTCTGTGCCAGTACTGTGGCATGTTCATCACTGCAGCAATGTAATGTAACTTCAAATCTAGAGCTGTGATGCCTCCTACTTTCCTCTTGTTGCCCAGCATTGCTTTTGCTGTTGTGCACCACTACTGGTTCCATGTAAGTTCAGGATTGTTTGTTCTAATTCTATGAGAGATCCTGTTGGTACCTTCACTGATGAACTTTTTTCTTCCCTATAGCACAGGGGAAGAAGAGGGCAGAGAAACAAGAGAGGCGCATGGTGTGGGGGTAAAGAAAAAAGCAGACAGTGGCAGAGGGCAGCCTACAGCACACCCCCAGCCACAATGTGGAGGCCCTTCTCACATTACTGCCCCAAGAAGAAAGTACTGACAGGGGACAAGGAAGACAAGACTGACGGAAAAGTCAAATGTCCAAGAGTGTGCGCCATATGGAATCAACACCCTCTTTCCTAACAAATGCAAGAGTCTTCTGGCTTTAAACTCATTCCTCCACGATGGAGGCTGTTAAGTGGTGATTTCACTGTGTTGGTTTAAGGTCAATCAACTGAACTCCTTCTCTTCCTTATTCACCACATCCTATGTAACTCCTGCACTGTTTCCTGAATCCATCTACTGCTGTGTAATCCACAAATGCTCTGGGATCTATTCTCATGCAGAAATCTTATCATGGTTTCACATTGATATGGTACTTCCTGTGATCCAAGTACATCCCATACATTTTTTGGTACTAGTGATTGAATCCAGGACCTTTGCACTAAGGTGTATCACCAATTCTTTGTATTTTATTTTTTAAATTTTAAGAAAGGGGCAACCCACTCAGGACCCCTTCTGTCTCTCTCTCAGACAGAAGCTTTCTTTCTCTCAATAAGTATATTCTGCTTATTAAAAAAACAACAACAACAAAAAAAACTAAATAAATTTTAAGAAAGGAACTTGCTAAATTGACCAAGATGAGCTTGAAGCACTTCTAAGCTCCCTCTCATGGGACCCCCGTGACATGAGTCTAATAACTTCTCAGTTCAGAGGTCCTGCACACATCAGCTTGACTCCTACATCTACTGCTCCCCTTGCTTTTCTCTACATAAAATGCTTCTTTTCTTTCTTGCTACTTCCGCTCCACCCATTCACCTAATTCCTACAGACAGATAAATAGCACCTTGGTCCAAGTCCATTGGCTTTTAAGGCTCTCCTGGATTTGCTTAAGGTAGTTAGGTTAAGTCTTATGCATTATGACTTGGTCCCCAGCAAGAACAAGAGTCATACAATCACGTATCCCATAGCTATGCTTCAGGCAGTGACTGACTGCATGTACAATGCTGGTCCCCCAAAATTCTATTACTATTAGAACTCCATGCCTACTTCTACTGAAGCATTTAATCACTCTGAACTGGAATTATCAGAGTGTTTCTTGAGAGTGTATCAAAAGCTGGCAAAGTTCCCTTCATATTCTTTACTCTCCTTATGAAAATGGGTTATCATACACCATAGTTGTAAGTTACTGTAACAGCTGCACAGACTGCCTCCATTATAGGACCGATTGACATCTCCCAGTGGATTTATGGTAGAAGGGGTACAAATGACTGATAACCCTGGCTTGAAGGAACAGAAAATCTGCAAGCCAAGTTAAGGAAAGCAGCACCAGTCAGCCTAGTGAAACAACAAGAAATGACAAGTCAAATGCAGGAAGTCCACTGAAACAGTCTGCTAAATTCTCTACTTGCCCCCTAGAAAGACCATATAACTGAACATTTTAAGTGTCTTCATTTCACTGAAATTGTGTTTTTTGTTTTTTGTTTTTTTTTTTGCGGCACCAGGGATTGAACTCACGACCTTGCGCTTGCCAGGCAGGCGCTTAGGCCGCTGAGCTAGATCCCCAGCCCTTGAAATTGTTTAAATACTTTATTCATGGTGAGTGCACACAGGATGTGAAAGAAATAGGACAAAGAATGAAAACAGGACCACAACCACTGTACTGTTGTTTTCTACCTCCCGGGCTGTTGGACAAATCATAAAACCATAGTCACGTGTCACTTAAGGGGAGAATGCGTTCAGAGAAATATCATTAGGTAATTCCATTCTGTGAGTATCACAGTATGGACTCATATACACAGAGTTATCATATGACCCAACAAATCCATTTCTGCTCCTGTACCCAAGAGATACTACTGCATGTTCACACAGTAACTTGTGAAAATGTTCACAGAGCCGGGCCTGGTGGCGCACACCTGTAATCCCAGCACTCGGGAGGCTAAGACAGGAGGATCGTTGCGAGTTCAAGACCAGCCTGGGCTACAAAGCGAGCTCAAGGCCAGCCTGAACGGCATAGTGAGACCCTGTCTCAAAAAGACAAGGGCTGGGGATTAAGCTCAGTGGCCTAAGTGCCTGCCTGGCAAGCGCGAGGTCAAGAGTTCAGTACTTGGTACAAAAAAAGAAATAGTGGCTGGAAATGTAGCTTGGTGGCGCAGCACTTGCCGAGCATGTGCAAGGCTCTGGTTTGAAACACTGGCACCACAAAAACATTACACAAAGGGCATGAAGTGGGTCACAAAAAAAGACAACCTATTGAATGATTCCATTCATATGGAATATCCAAAATAGGTAATTCCACAGACACAAAAAAATACATTCATAGTTGCCTATGGAACCTGGAGAAAGTGGAAAGAGATCACTGATGGGGTGCTGAAAATATCCCCAAACTGACTATTATGACAGCTGTACAACTCAGAGTTCACTAAAAACCACTGAATTGTACATTTCAAATGCACAAATGGAATGCTACACAAAGTATAACTCAACAGAAATAATATACATTAAACAAGAGAATTTCAGAACTCCATGTAACAATTTTAGAGCAATGTAAAGGGATGAGTGTGAAAAGCACATTCACATGCCTTGAGGTGTGAAATCTAAAAGCTCAGCCCCTCACTGCCATGTTCTAGTCACCTACTCATGCCACTAGAACCAATAAATATTGTGTCCCTAAAGGTTATTGTACACATATGTACACATGCTTCTCTAACAAAGACATTACAGTACACAGCTCACACTGCTACATACCCTGCTTTTTCTCAAGAGTATTCTGGGTAAAGTATTACATATTAATACATAAAAGATTTCTCAGCCATGGGTAGTGGCACACACCAATAATTCCAGCATTTTGGAGGCTGATACAGGAGGATCACAAGATGGAGGTCAGCCTGAGCTTCACAGGGAGTTCAAGGCCTGCCTCAACTACCTAGCAAGATCCTGCCTAAAAACAAAAACTCACTTAATCTTACGGCATTTCAGCACTGACATCTATCTGCATAAATTCTGACGTGTTTGACATATGATGAATCCTCCAAAGTTAAAGTTAATTATCAGGAACTTTAAGTCAAATGTGTTTTTTTGTTGGTAGTTTTTGTTGTTGGAGTTATCGAGTTTGAGGTTTTTGGGGTTTTCCTCCTCCTGTACTAGGGACTGAACCCAGGGTTTCATTCAAGTGTTCTACACTGAGCTACAACCCCAGCATTTTTATTTTATTTTGAGACACGGTCTCACTAAATTGCCCAAGCTGGCCTTCAACTTGGGGCCCTCCTTCCTCAGTCCCCTTCCTCAGTAGCCAGGAAACATCTATGTGCCACCATGCCTGCTTAAGCGCTTTAAGAAACAATTCAGTAAGTTCATTTCACTTTGACCGTAACTGTTTTCATTTAAAGATTTTAATAGTTTTCATTTAAAGATCTGAGAACACAATTTATGTTACGACTATTGCACATATGTACTGAAAAGGAAATTATCTTCAACTCTTTATTAAATGGTTTTTGTATGTCTATATGCCACACAGAGTATACATAGAATCATTGCATAGAATGTTGTTGTATTTGTTTGTTTAGAGATAGGATCTTGCTATGCAGTCTAGGCTGGTCCTGAACTCACTCTGTAGCCCTGGCTGGCCTTCAACTCACAGTTATCCTCCTGCCTCAGCCTTCTGAGTGTTGGGATTACAGGCATGTGCTACCATGCTTGACTAGAACCATTGCTAATCTCCAATCTTTAAATCAGCAAAATCTTTATTGCAGGAAAGTCTACTAGAAAAACAGATTTCTTCACTATATAAACTCTATGCACACAAGGGGGGGGTCTCTCAACAGAGATTAAAAAGATATCGTCACGGTGTGACCTGTTCGAATACTCATTCAGATTATAAGTACTGGATCCTGGGTTCAATCCCCACTACCACAAGATTAAAAATAAACGAATAAAATTTGAGTCGGGTAGGGGTGTGGAGGTATAATCACTGGGCGACTGGGGCAGAACTGCAAGCCCGAGGCCAACCTGGATACTGCAAGATCCTTACTCAAAACTCAGAGGAGAAAGAAGAAGCACCAAAAAGCTCAGTTGGAAGGCCCTGGGTTCAACCCTCAGAATTGCATTTTTAAAAAAGCCCTAAGAAAGGATTAAGTGATGATGTTCTAGCTAGGACACAAAAAGCATGAACAATACAAGAAAGCTTCTAGTCTTGGGATGATACCACCAAGAAAATAAAAAGATCCACCTAGGAGAAAATATTTACAAAAAATACATCTGATGAAACATATACACACACACACATACAAATTGGTATCCAAAATAAATGAACTCTCAAACCTCAGAAATAAGAAAACATACAATCCATGATGGGCCAGGTAGTGTATGCCTGTAATGCCAGTGACAGGGAAGGGTGAGGCAGGAGGATCCCAAGTTCAAAGACAGTTTGGGCAATTTAGCTCAGTTGCTTATTGAGATAGTTGCTCCCTATCTTAAAATAAATGTAGCTCAGTTGCAGAGGTAACATTTGTGTGTTAAAGCTCCTGGCTTTAATCCTCACAACCACACACAAGAAAAAAAACAAGATATATATATATATATATATATATATATATATATATATATACACACACACACACACACACACACATAATGAAAAAGTATAATTTTTAAAAAGGGCAATTTTTAAAAAGGTTATCTACCTTGCCAAGATCAGATGCATTTTAATTTGGGTGACAATGCTCCTCTAGCAGACATTTTTTATACAAAAAAGTGGTTCAAATAATCACGTTTCAGCAGACAAAAAAATTATAGTATCTCAAACAATTTTAAGCACAGAACTGAGGTTGGTATATAAATACTTAAATTGAAGTATGAACTATGTTAGTAAAATTTATAATCATAGATTATGTACTGACCAGTGTGACTATAGTGTTTTAACTTCTAATAAATGTTCTGGTGTATCACATTTTACTTGCCTTCTAAAAGAACAACAATAATATAAGTAAGTACTTACTATTCAGGACCTCTTTTTAATGTAAGGAGGGAAAACAAACACTGCTGAACAATAACTTTGTTCCCATACTGACCATTAATAAGCAATATATATATAGCAGTTTTTAAAATTACCAATAAGAGGGCTGGGGATCTAGCTCAGCGGTCTAAGAGCCTGCCCAGCAAGCACAAGGCCGTGAGTTCAATCCCTGGTGCCACACACAAAAAAAATAAAATAACCAATAAGATATAATGCAGTGGCCTGAATTGATTTCAGATACTCAAGTTATTACAATTGGTTATTTTTTAAATGACACTTAGTGGACTTCAAGTTTCCTCTTACATATTCAAACTAAGAAAAATACTGAAGACTCAATCTAGCATTTTTTTTTTCCTTTGAGACAGGGTGCCCTTGAACTCACTTTGCAGCCCAGACTGGCCTTGAGAGCATGGATTCTCCTGCCTCAACCTCCTGAGTGCTGGGATTACAGATGTGCAGCTCCATGCCCAGTCATCCAGCATTCTTTTTTTTTTTTGCGGCACCGGGGATTGAACTCACAACCTTGCACTTGCCAAGCAGGCACTTAGGCCGCTGAGCTAGATCCCTGGCACTTGTCTTTTTGAGACACAGGCTCACTATGCCGTTCAGGCTGGCCTTGAGCTCACTTTGTAGCCCAGGCTGGTCTCGAACTGACAACGATCCTCCTGTCTCAGCCTCCTGAGTGCTGGGATTACAGGCGTGAGCCACCAGGCCTGGCTCCATCCAGCATTCTTGACGTTTGCTTTTTTGCATTACTAGGGATTAAACTTCAGGACTTCACACTGAGCCCCAGCCCCAGTCTGTTTGTTGCTGGGGCACTGAGTGTTGAATCTATCAGGCTGTATCCTGTTTGGTTTTCTGTTTTGTTTTGTTTTTGCTTTTTGTTTTGAGACAGGGTCTTGCTAAGCTGCCCAAGATGGACTTGAATGTGGGACCCTTGTGCCTCAGTTTCCCAGAATGCTAGGATTACAAGTGCACCACCACACTCAGTTACTTTTATTTTATTTTGGAACAGGGACTCACTAAATTGTCCAAGCTGGGCTCAAGTTTGAGATCTTCCAGCCTCAGCCCCTCAGGATGCTGGGATTATAGACATGCTTAATCTCCAGATATCTGTATTATTTTCCATTTCCGCAGGTAGAGTGAAAGCTGATGCTGGTCCACACTGACCCCAATTGTTATAAGATACTAAAACTCTCAAGCACTCTCAGTATTTTTACATCAAATGAACAACAGATACAGCTAAGAGACATCTTTGTTATATGGAGATTAGAGATGCAAGGATTTTTGTTGCTATCAGATTTGACCCACAGAGCTCTGGGTGCCACACCACTGTCATTCCACCATATGACCTTCTTGCTTACAAATTTCTAAAAGAAACATTTTTAAAAAGAAACATGAGAGAGGCAGGGAGGAAGAGAAAAGAGAATGAGAATATTTGGGGAAAGCAATAAAGAGAATGACAGTAGTCTATCATCGATCTCAGTTGTCAAATGTAAATAATGAAAAACTTGAAAGTCACAGAAGTAGGGCAGTGGAGAATACAGCTATATTTATACTACAATAAGTTACAGATGGCATTTCAGTACAAAAAATAAATCCACTTCACCAGAATTAAAGACCTTTTTCTCCACAAATGAACTTTATGTTCCCCTACAAGTCTGCAGACTGTACTTTTCAGGTTTTTGTATCACTCTTACTAGCATTAAGTTCAATGTTTTTTTCATTTGCTTTCTCATTTTTAATAATCTAGGCAAATAAAAAAAAATAACTGGAGGAGCTAAAGATGGCGGAACAGTAAGCAGCAGAATAAACAGTCTCTCCTAGAGAAACAGTTCAGATGCTGGAATATAACATCATGGAGAGGACAAGAAGGAAGGAAGTGGGTCCCCTGGACCTAGGAAGAATCTAAAAGATGAATTGAAGCCCACAAAGTGAATAAAAAGAATTTAAATGAAGAAGAAGGTGGGGGCCAGCAGCGCCTCAGCCTGTTGCTGGATTCACCCTGCCAGAAGAGCTGCTAAGCCTGGAGATGAGCAGTTGAGATTGCGGTCATGGTCACAGCTGCGGTCGACCCCAGAGGTCTCTGCAGAGAGGCGCGTGGGTGAAGGAGAGTGGTGGATGCGGAGATCTGTGCTGGCTGCTGGTGAGTGCTTGGAATTCCAGCACACCCCCACCCCACCACAGGAGAGAGTGATCAGCCGGGCTCCATCTTGGAGTTGGGCAGGTTACACCTGGGCCAAGACTGCTAACCACTTCTGGCATCAGCGCCAGGTTGTGGGCGGACCCACGGAAGCTGATTGGTCGGAGATCCACTCCCGAGTGCGTTTCAGGCAATATCGCATGGGTTCCTAAACAGCTTAGATTTGCAGTGCCTGACCAGGTCTGCTCCCATACAAACCCCAGGTGGCTTGGTTCCCAGCTCAGTGCAGAGACATAGGTGCCCAGTGTCGGATGTTTGTAGGCAGCACTGGCCAGAAAACACAAACAGTCTAGCTTCGGAGAAGTTGTGGCCAGTGCTGGGGTGCCGGGACCACACTACTCCAGGGTGGAAGAAATCAAGAATATGCCAAGACAAAGAGGGAGAGGGCAATCTCTGGCATCCAACCAAGCAGCACAATTCCACAAGAGGAAAACATGGAGATCAAGAATTGCACACCTGAAATGTCTGAAGTGATGTCAACTGAAGTGAAGAAATAACTTCAGGAAGCTATAAGAGAAATTAGAACAGAAATTCTATCCCAGGTAAAACAAGAAATGAAAACCATAATAAAAGAAATACTAAACATCTCTAAAGAAGACACAGATAAAAAAAATAGAGGAGCATAGGAAAATGAGGGAAACCATGAATGAACAGCGTAAGAGAGATTTAGAATGTATGAAGCAGATTCAAAGAGATATCCAGAAAATTAAAAATTCATTCAAAAGCTGGCATGTTGACATGAAGGAAACTAAAGAAAGACTTTCAAAGCTTGAAGACAAGTTTGCAGCCTATGATCGTGAAAGGAAAGATCTCTTAAAAACAACAAGGTCTCAAGAAGTAACAATTCAACAGCTGGTGGACAACTCAAAGATGCATAATTTAAGAATTAAAAATGTGAGTGAAGAAGCCGGTGTCAAGACAAATGACATCAGGATCTTATTTACAGATATAATTTATCAAAACTTCCCAAGCATAAAAAAAGAATATGACATTCAAATAAGTGAGGCATACAGAACTCCAGCTAGCCATAACCAAAACAAATCTACACCCAGACATATAATAATCAAGATCCCAGAAATTCAACTCAAGAACAGAATATTAAAAGCTGTTAGAGAAAAGAAACAGATCACCTATAAAGGAAAACCCATCAGAATCA
>RJWT010044883.1:0-11720 GCA_004365215.1 Cuniculus paca
TACTGTACTTAAAACTTGCAACTATTATTTTCCTATTTCATCTGGTGGCAGAAGTTTTTTAAAGAGACTGTATATCATAGAATTTAATACTACCTTAATTCTGTTAGAAAACAAGTCAACCTTGAATCTTTTGGAACATGAAGTTGCTAAATTGGTTAACTTGTTTACACCTTAAAATTATTTTTCTTTTTTTAAAATTTTATTTTAAGGAGAATAAAACCAAGCAAAATAAACAGAATAAAGACAATCAAAACAAAACAGTGAAAGTGATACAGGACTTCAAAACAAGATAATATGAAATCAACAATGGCTACCATAATGCCTCTTGTTATCTTCAAAATTGCTGTCCATACCATCAGACATAATAAAATCAAACAATACAGAAAAGAATAAATGAATTACAACAGAATATTGAAAAAAATAAAACAGTAAAATGGAACAAACAAAACAGTGAGAACAAAGCCAAAACAAAAAGAACTCCCCCATATTTGCTATATTGCATATTGTTATCCTTGTAATAGATGCTCAGACTACCAGCTTTAGACCTGCAAAGTCAATCAAACAATACAAGCATTAAATTGTTTCTATACCTCAATTGCTAAAAACTCTGAATCAGTTGGTTGCTTACAGGGTGGGGAGGGGTGTTCTTGTCTCCCAGCCTGTATGTCAACTGGCTCACAGGAAGGGCAAACCGGTTTCCTGTTTCTCCTCCCAGGACCCACATGGCTTCTGCTGGCTCATGAGAAGGGTGAATTGGCTTCCTGTTTATGCCTCCTGGGAACTGCATGGCTTCTGCTGGCTCACAGGAAGGGCCAATTCTGGTTTTTTCCTTCTTGATTTTGTTTTGTGACATCTCTTTCTGGCTTACTCATTTTATACATTGGTGTTATAGTAAATTCATCATGGTCTGTTCCATTGTTTCTTACAGTTCATTGTCATTCATATTCCTGATTTCAAGTATTTTCTAAGTCAAAATGATTTCTCTGATATAATGATTATTTCTTTGCACAGCTATAATAAGTATAACAGTAACTTCATCTGATTCACTTATTTCCCTAGCTTTTTTCATTCTTCATCTCATTCAAATGCTTGATTTTACAATCATGATATGCTGAAGGCAATTAACTCCTTCCTTAGGTCTTTGTCTCATACTTTCCTATCTTCCAATCAAAAACCTATTAGGACAATGCCTAAACAATAGGAAAACTGGGTGTGAGACTGTGAAAACTCTGTACTATCTTCACAACTTTTCTGTAAACATAAAACTACCATAAGGCAAAAAAGTTTATTTTAAAAACAAAGTGACTCCAATTTGAAAAATAATGCATGAAAAATTTAAATATAGGTATTATTCTGAGAGGGGGAATGTGAAGATTGCTTGGAAGGAGTAGAAGGTAAAGAAAGGCAAGTTGGCTTAACTAACCTAAAAAGGGATTCATTAAGGTGAAATTGAAAAAACAGCCTGGTTAGTTTGATTATAATCACAATGCTCAGAATAAACATGAAAGAATAAACATCTAACTATAGTAGCCATCCTCCAAAATGGAGTTCCATGTACCACATCTCTTGGCACTCATAATCTTATGTGCAGCCCTCCCCATATTAAATCAGGGTTGTCCCTGTATGATTAAGGGAATATGACAAAAGGTATAATTTGTGACTAGTTTTCACTTTGGTTTCTTGGATCATTCACTCTAGAAGAATTCAACCACCATACCAAGGATGCATTCAAGTAGCTTAGTGCAGTTTGTCTCTTCATAGAAAGAAACTGAGACCCTAGAAAACAGCCAGGATCAACCTAGACTACCTTCAGAAGTCTGTGACCTCAGTGAACATCTGAATACAGCAGCAGGAGGCAATGTAAACAAGGATGATCCAGGTGAGTTCTTTTTAACTTCTTGATTTACAGAAACCATGAGAAATAATAATCATTGCTGCTTTGAGCTATTAAATTTTGGAGGTGATTTATATGTAGCAAAACTAAAACACTAACATTTACCAAGTATTGCTATGGACCACAAATTCTGCTAGGTGGAATAATAGCATTTTACAAACATTATTTATTCCTATACCTAATCTTTATGTTCATTTTACAGATCTTTAAAGGTTCAAAGCTGAGGCAATTAAGATTGCCTACTTGTAAATGACAACATTTTGAAGCTATGTGACTTCTGTCAATATTTGTTCTACCAGCTAACCTATGCTTAAGGAAACAGAGTTAGGGTGGGCTGGTGTGGGGAACTGGGTAGATCACAAGTCAAAGGCTCCATTAAATACTATCCTTTTTGTGTGGTGTATGTGTGTGTGGGGGGGGTATAAGATGGAAGGGATAGGTAGGAGTAGAAGAAAGAAACATTGCAAAGGAAGATAAAAGCACTACTTACTAGAGAATTGGTGAAAGATGCAAAGCGACAGTGGGTTTGCCACAAGAGGCAGCTGGGACTCAATGCCAACAAATAATTTATTCCTGAGTGCTCTCAAAAATTCAGTTCCATTAATGAAGGTTAAGACCACTCAGAAAGCATCATATGTGTTACTGAGATAATCTACAGGGAAAGCAAGATAACAATGAATTTATTCATGTCTAGATGAGGAAATTGGTTATAAAATATCTCAAACTGAGTTTTATAATCCCAGTTCCAAAGAAAGTTGCTTGACACATTAGGAGTTACACTCAGTAACACAATTACTTCTTCAACTTTTACAGACCTTGTCTGCTTTTCTTTACCACGAATTTTCATTCATGCTACTTACTAACCTCCAGGGTTTTATAAATATTCACATATACAAATTGAGTACTGCTAAAGTGATATAACTGCACGCATGAGTCAACACTTTGGAATTTATTTTCATAACCTTCAATTTGTAAACCAGAGAGCAGTTTGCTTTCTCATCTACAAAGTACCGTTTTAGAAGTATGATTGACTAATTCTTTTTAAGATTATCTTTGTTTGGAAACAATAACAAAGTATTTCCAGTTTTAAGAAAGAAAATTATAATACTGATGAATAAATTCTTATATTGAGAATTCACTATGACTCATGATTATCTCCCTATGTAGTATATATATATATATCTTTCTGTAGTCTGTAGGTATCTGAAGACATCAAATGGTAAGGAAAGGGTATCAGTATATTTTCAACATTGGAAGGACTGGTTATGTGTTCTTTAAGTTTTGTTTTTACCAACAGATCAAAAATAACTATCTGTGACCTGATTTCAGAACCATTTCCTTGAAAGGTGTTTATTTTGATATACTATTTGGAGATAATGAGTATAGACTTTAGAATTAACATATGAATTTACCTTATCTTCATTTCCTTTATAATATGTGCCCATTGTTAAAAATGGTGTAAGTAATTTACTTTCATTGTTAACTAGCCTAAAAAGTTATTAGTGCACAAATTCATATGACTTACAAAAAATTCAGGAAGCTCTTAGATTTTGGGGTAGTTATGTAATACATAATACTAGAGGAAACAGTTTTCCCAACTGGAAATTATTGTGCAAAAGTCACATATATAGAGAAAATAAAAAATTATAACATTGAGAATACTTTTTAAAAATTCTCAGCACTTTTTATGAAAAGCTGATGATATAACCAATAGAACATTTAATTTCCAGATAACAAGTATAACAGGCAAATTTGTTAAGATAGTGCTAACTACTACAAGTGATAAATCCCTGTATCTCAGAGGCTTAACATAAGTTTATTTCTCACTTAAGTCAAATCTTGACTGAAAAATGGTTTCCCACTGAATGATTCAAAGACCCATTTTCTTCTATCCCACAGCACAAACAACTTCAATATGTTGCTTTCAAGGTCTTTGTGCTCATTTTTATCAAACCAAAAGGAAAAGAGGCAATGAAAACTTATACATGGGAAACTTTATGGACCAGTCCTAAAAGGATACATACATACCACTTTTACTCTTATTCTAGTGTCTAAATTTCAGTCACATGAACAGATCTAACTGCAAAGGAGGCTAGTAAATATAGTCTACCCGCATGTCCAAAAAACAGAAAAAAAATCTTATGTCATCATCTAACAATGTCTACAACACCCAACTGCTCTATAATTTTTGACATAAATGCTAAATTCTAAAATAATAGAAATTTTGTTTTTACCAATATTTGGGGAAAACAAATACAAAACAACCAGTATTATATTTTTCTAGGCACTCTGATTTATCATTGTCTTCTCAGAGGCAATGATAATGACACTCTTTCTCAGATTTTGTATTACTATTGGCAATCTGCATTTTTGTTGTTTCAAGTTAGCCATGTAAGTAGGAGCTCTTTATCTGTAAACCGATTTCATACATCTCACTCACCACTATTGACTTAGATATAACATATGTTTAGACTTCTAGATTCTTTCCATGTGGACTGCTAAAGTTCTCCCCTTGTTCTTGACAGCACCAAAAACGTAATGATCTCATTCCTCTGCTCCTGGCATTAAAAAAAAAAAATCCTGATAGTTTTTTTTTTTTTCCTTTTTTGGTCTCCAAATAAAACTCTGAAAATCTTTGCTATAATTAAAAGAAGCAACATTCTCTGGTAATGGGAATCATGGGAATATTCTCAGACCAATTTGTTCTTCAGCTCAAGTTTACCATAAGAACTGCTTTTGGTACGGTGATTCTCAGGGGAAATCAAGAGGGCTTTAGGGCCTTGCTTGGAATTTCCAGATTACGTGGAGCAGAGGGACTGTGACAAATGACTGTTCCGCCTGCAGTTTCATGAGCAGCTTGAGGCTCTTAAACTGAAAACGTCTTCTCCCTGCATCTGCCAAATGCCCCTACACACATATGCATATATATTCAACTTCTTCCATTTCTAATGTTCCTTTTTAAAAATTATAATTATTAAATTATAAATATTAATGGGTTTCACTGTAAAATTATCATAAACATATATATTATGCTTTGATTTTATCTACCCTCTCTGTTGTTCTGTCTTATTCTCTCATCTCTTTCCCCTAGCTATCAGGTCCTCTTTCTCTTTTCTGGTAGTCCCTCTATTACTTTCTTGCTTTCTTTTTTTTTTTTTTCAGTTCCAGGAATTGAACTAAGGACTTCGCAATGGCCAGGCAGGCGCTGTGCTGCTGGGCTATATCCCCAACCCCCTTCTATTACTTTCAAGTCATCATTTTTTTAAAAAATTTCAGATTTCACATATGATTTTTTTTCCACATATGATTTTTTGAAAAATGTGATACTTGTCTTTCTGTGTTTGGCTATCTTATTTAACTAAATGACCTCTAATTCTATCCATTTCACTGCATATGACATGATGATTATCTTTTATGACTGATATGTATATTCATTCATCTTTTACCTTATTTTTTATGACTGAAATATACATAAATGCATGCATCTGTTGATGGGCACTTAAGCTGATTCTGCAGCATGGTTATTGTGAATAGTGTTGCAATAAGTATAGGTATTCTAAAAGTCAAGAAGAGAAAAATCTTGGTGGACAGATACAAGACTGATCTTGAACTTAGGACTCTACCAGAGGAGGTGGTGAGAAATCACTAGACTTGTGATGTATTTGGAGACAGGATGAATAGGTTTACTCTTACATCTTTCATATACTATAGAGAGAAATGTGTAATCAAGGAGAACACCTAGGCATCTTAGGAGGACCAAGTACCATTTGTTATGATAGAGATAGTTTGATGATATTTGTTTATTCATTCAAACATTTATTAAGTGATTGTTTTGCATTAGACACTATGCTCAGCACTATAGACAGAAAATCCAGAATCACCTGAAGAAATCTAATCTAATCAAGTTATGGTGACAGAGGGATAAAATTAAGAGCAAATGACAAATTTAAGAGATATATGGGAGCTGGAGTTGGCTAAACACAGTGTCTGATGTTGAAAATGAGAAAGATTCTGGGTTGATTTGAAAATGTCTAATGCAAGTGGGTAGAGAGCAATGCCATTATCAAAGATAGGGAGTGTATAATGAGTTGATTTGTTAGAAAAGTCATTACTGCATTAACGATGGCAGCTAATAATTGATTACTAATCATTTCCTGTGTATAAGGCACTATGCTTAGTGCTTAGCACAGTTTTTCTCTAATCCTCCAAACATCTTATACTGAAGATGCTATTAACACATCTTTTATAGAATTATCTGAGATTTGTAGAAAGTAAATAACTTACTCAGTATTGTATATGTAGAGACTAACATATCTGGGCCTTGAGTATATGACAGTAATATTTGTAGTTGTTGAGTTTGAATTGGAATAGATATCCAGTTAGGTGAGTTTAGCAGATTTATGAATATAGTGCCTTAAGTTACTTTTTCACTGCTGAGACACAATACCCAACACCCACAACTTAAAGGAGGAAAGGTTTATTTTGGCTCACGGTTTTACAGGATTCTGTCTGTAGTCATGCGGCTCCAAAGCCAGGCAGCATGGCAGAGAAGTAGAGCAAAGAAAAAGCAGCTCGTAGTATGACTGCAGGAAGCAGAGAGTAAAGAGAGGATTGGGGATGAGAAAAACCCTTCCAGGCCACTGATGGGTATCATGCCTTAATGATTCAGTCATGTACACTATAACATGTAGACTTAAAAGTTGGTATGTGACTGACAGCTACAGGTTTGACAATTACCAACATAAAAGTGAGTAAGAGAATACACATCCTGTATTGGTTTCCTTCTCTTTCCTATCTCACTTTTTGTAACCCTTAATGTGCTTCTAGGCATCATCTTCCAAACAAGCTACTTTCATTTGAATTTCTATCCCATCATCTGCTTCTGAGGGAACAAAAACTCAGATAGAAACCAATCAAGAGGTAAATATAAAGTGAAGAATAAAAAGCAGCAAACTCTCTTAGGAGCCTAGCTATGAAGAAGGGAAATAAATAGAGAAATAATGACAATAGCATGTAAGGCTACTTTAAGAAGGAAAAGAAATAAAGCAAGGGAAATATTAGTTGGGCACAGTGGAACACACCTGTAATCCTAGCTACATGCGAGGTTGGGGCAGGAAGTTTATGATATTGACGCCAACCGGGGCCACTTAGTGTAACCCTGTCTCAAAATAAAACATAAAAAGACTAATAATGTAGCTCGGTGGTAGAGCATGCCTGGGTTCAGTCCCCATTACCACCAGAGAAAGAAACAAAGATTTTTGCCATGTGAGTTCAGCAAAGCAAAAATAAAAATAGAAGAGAAGATTGGAATACTATGAAACTGGGATAAGACTTTCTGAACTGATTTATTTGAAAACTTCAAGCATCCAGGGGGAGAACGATGTTGGCAGGTGAAAGCACAAAGCCCAAACAGTGCTACCTCCACTTGGTCTTGCTGATCCGATCGCAGTCCACTTGACTGAGATTTCAAAACCCCAAAATACCTCTGCTGTGTCTTCTTAAATCCTCTTTGCCTTATTAATTTCTGATTTACAACTATTCTGACCTTGGGACTTTTTTTTTCCAGTAAGTTTAAAGAAATTATGGAGTTACTAAATTGCTTAAAGCTGAAACATTTTGAAAGGTGTTTGAAACATTTTGTATACAAAGAAGCTGAGTCTTGGAGAGATTCTCACTTGCGAAGGTTATAAAAGAAGGTAATGGGAAAGGCAAGAGACTATTTTCTACTACACTCAGAGCAAAAGAGGCAAAAGCAAAGAGGAAAATATGCAAACAGAATGTGTATGAACTTTTTCCTTTTCAATAGAAACATACAAAATTTTCAACACTTAACTTTTACTATTATTTATTTCTACAGTTTATTCCTTAGATTTCTATCAAGGATCAAGCAAACTGATCTGACAGTCCTGTTTCTCTCATTGGGACTTTTATCATCTTATCTTTCAAGGAAGGACCCTCTTTTAGCTAAAAAGGAAGGAAGGAGGAGGCGAAAGAGATCACGAAAGACAGTTGGGATTTGGTGTCCGTGACTCTAATTCTTCATATCCTCCAAAGAAGCACCTCTGTACCACCTCTGTCCCTAAAGACTCAGAGAGCAAGAGATCATGCAGGCTAATTAATTGTGACCTCTGCCTTTGGCTGTGGAAATCATTAATCATACAGCCACCACACTGGTCGTTAATGATTATTTTAATTTGCATACTAAGCAAACAGTCTCAAGAATGTTTCTTTGGGTAGAATTTGTGAGCCATGACTAGACAGGTTGTTTCAAAGTCAATTGCATTTTAATACTCTTTATTTGAAAAGTCATTCTTTCACTTTGACATTTTCATTTTAATAATATTGTCGCTTGCTTGGTGCTGGGTAAATTAATTCTAACCAAGCACTTATTAGTAAAACTAATATTAAAAATAAAATGAAAAAGTAGAAAATGTGCTTTTGAAAAGGTAATGATTGTGAAATAGTATGGATTTTGAACTAGAAGGGATTTTAGATGCTATCTGCTCTGAGTGATTTGCAAATAAAGTTAAAATTTAGAGATGTTAAGTGATTTTCCAGAGGTCACAGAACAACTGACTGGAGGAGCTGAATTAGATAAAAAGTCATATTTTCCCTTCAAACTATTAATTAAATTAGGTACATTATGATACCACAGTGCTTCAAGAAAATGCAGTTTTCCAGAATCAATTAAATCCTGCATAGTTGAATGTTCCTGCATTCCAAATTAGACGGATTGGCGCCCAAGCAATAATGCTGTCAAAAGCTATGTCATCTCAAGCTAATTTTCTTAATTCAAAAAGTAAAATTCATTTACTTGTTTTTCATTAAGTAATAATACTTGTCTTGAGGTGATGTAGCCAAAAATTGGGGTCATGAAGAGAAACAGCTTAATTGCACTCAGAACAGTACTTAAAGACACAGTTAAATCATTCAGCCTTCAGAGCACAATGTATAGGAAATAAAAGAGACTGTCTTAGTAACAAGGAGAAAGACATTTGAAGTGATTTACAGTTTCACAAGTCATTTCACATCTGTCCTCATATTATCTTTATTATAAAATGTTCAATATTCTTACTGTCTCTTGTTTTTATTTTTATTTATTTACCTTTTATTTTCAATGCTTGGGATCAAATTCAGGGCCTTGTACACGCTAGCAATGCCACCAAACTACATCTCCAAGCTTGTTGCTGTCTTTTGTAATTGAAGATGCATCCGACTTGTTCAAAATCACATAGTTGGGTGGTGTCCTGGCATGTGTTGTTAGATCCTAATCTCTCAGTTTTCTAGCTCTCAGTCCTGAGTTTCCTTTAAACTATATAAATGGCTCTTCTTGGAGCCATGTGTGGTATGGTCACTATGTTATTGTTGGCTGGCTACATGACCAGCTGCTCACCCAATGGATATAAAAACAACATCATGCTCCTGGTTGAGGCTCTGTCTGGGAAAACAGGTACAGAAATCACCATGGCTACTGTATCAGAGTGACTGTGGTGTCTCCTTGACTTACCAAACCCCCTTCCCCACCTACCACAGGGGCACATCCATCATGGGCTCCCACATTACCCTGAGTAAAATGCCTTTGCTTCACACTCAGTGGGCTCCAAGGCTGAGAACAGGGTCACTTCACACTCCAAGGCTGAGAACAGGGTTGCTTAGGCTGTGCATAATGTGGAATAAAACATTTTAAAAATAGCCATCCAGCGTACAAAGAAAAGGGGAAGGTGAAAACAGAAGGATGTATACAGCAAGAAGATCACACCTGAGAAGTTCTAGAATGAGTGAGGAGAAAGACAAGTGAGGGTTTCATACTCCAGAGACAGTAGTCTTGGGGCACTCTCCCATTATACTTCTATTCAACAGACACAGTTTTACAATTCTACTTTTACTCTACATTCCAGGCACTTGAAAGAGTGCTCATTTCAAATCCTAGGTTCCCTGGTCAACCTAGGTTATTTCCAAAGAACTTCCAACTGTGGCATTTACTCTATTTCTATTAACTGTTTCTCCACATGTTTAAAACTTCACTATACCCAACCTTCTGGTTTTTTTTCTTTATTTTAAAGAGAATAAAACAGTACAAAACAGAACAAAGCAAAACAGAACATAACAATGAAAGTAACACAGGAACTCACAACAAGACAACAGGCAATCAACAGTGGCTACCATAATGTCTCTTATTTTCTTCAAAATAGTTGTCCATACCTTCATACACAATACAACCCAACAAAACAAAATAGTATAAAACCAATCAAAACAAAAGAATGAAAGCATTATGGGACTTCAAAACAAGACAATAGAAAATCATCAATGGCTTCCATAGGGTCTCTTGTTCTCTTCAAAATAGTTGTCTATACCCTAATACACAGGGAAATCAAACAATAAAAATGACTAAAGCCAATCAAAACAAAAGAATGAAAGCATTACAGGGCTTCAAAACCAGGTAACAGGAAATGAATAATGGTTACAATGTCTCTTTTTCTTCGAAACAGTTGTTCAGACTATCACACATAATAAAATCAAATTAATAAAACAATAAAATTGATTAAACAAAAGAATGTAAGCATTATAAGACTACAAAATGAGACAATAGGAAACCAGCCATGATTACCATAATACATCCCATTATGTTCAAAATAGCTGCCCATACCATCTGACACAGTAAAATCTAACAAAACAAGATGGAACAGAACCAAATCTAACAAAATTGTGAAAGCATTACGAGAGTTTAAGATAAGACAATAAGAAATTAACATTGGTTATTTCCTTGTCTTCCTAAGTGTTTCCTCCCCTATCACTTTTATAGTATTGTGTTTTTGGATACCACTAACTCCTTCTGTTTTTTATGCTAGTGTTCACCCATATGAGTTCAAACTGTTTCAACCATGAACATGATCTCCAGTTGCATCCAAAGAACCTCAAGATTCTCCTATTTTGTAGCTGGGCAGCTTTCCATTGTATGAAAATATTATAACTTTCTTACCCATTCTGTGGTTGATGGACTAATTACCATTGCTTTTTTCTGCTCTTCTGTGGTGTGGTACAATTGTTTTCTCCCTTTTGATTTTCAGGCTATGAATTTCCTTTAGAGTTAGATGTATTTCTTATATACAGTATATTGATGGATCTTATTCCTTTATCCACTCTCCCTGTGTTTCTTTTTATTGCTGAATTGAGGCCATCTACATTAATGATTACAAACAGCATACATTGGTTTGTCTCTGTCATGCTATCTTCCTGTTGTTGGCCCTCTACTTTTCCCCTTCATTCAATTTTCTGTCCTGTTTGGTGATCCTCCTCTACTGCTGTTCCTGGAACCAAGGTCATCTTCATCTCTCTTTAAGAGTATCCTTCAGCACTCTCTGTAGGGTTGGTTTGGTGGTCATGAATTCCTTCAGTTGTTTTTTATCATGGAAGTATCTTATTTTTCCATCAATTTTGAAAGATAGTTTTGCAAGGTACATCATTCTGGGATGGAAGTTGTTTTCTTTCAGGATTTGAAACACTTCACTCCAAGCTCTTCTTGACTTGATGGTTTGTGTTGAGAAGTCTGCCATGATTCTGATGGGTTTTCCTTTAGAGGTGATCCGTTTCTTTTCTCTAACAGCTTTTAATATTCTGTTCTTGTGCTGAATTTCTGGAATCTTGATTATTATATGTCTGGGTGCAGATTTATTTTGGTTATGGCTGGTTGGAGTTCTATATGCCTCACTTATCTGAATATCACATCCTTTCCCATGTTTGGGAAGTTTTCTGCTAGTACTCCTGTAAGTAGAATTTTGATGTTATGTCTGTTGACCCCTGCTTTTTCACTGACACCTATTATTCT
>RJWT010044884.1:0-11715 GCA_004365215.1 Cuniculus paca
TTTTTTTTCTGAAAAAATTTAATACTTCTAATTAAAAAGA
The DNA here is from genome assembly GCA_004365215.1 of Cuniculus paca. NCBI lineage: Eukaryota > Metazoa > Chordata > Mammalia > Rodentia > Cuniculidae > Cuniculus > Cuniculus paca. The sequence continues at coordinate 41 of RJWT010044884.1, forward strand.
AATTGACATACATAAATAAAGCCATGGAAAAACTTTTAAAAAGCATATAAATGCTATTCATGTGTCTGGAGGTTTAATACAAGTCCTATCTTTATAGGCATATCAAAATTTCTTCACTGTCACATTAGAACAATGAACAAAGATCTTAAACTCCACACTTTAATGTTAGCTTAAACAATTAACATTTTAAAAAGAAAAATCTAAGTGTTAACACATTGTACAAATATAAGACAAGGTTGATATTCAAGACAGCTAACAACTATGAACAATAGTTACTAGACTGATAGAATGGGAAAGTGAGTTAAATGTCAGACCAGCATCTAAGAAAAAATCTCATTCCTACACTTGCAAAGACGAGAATTTGAGGCATTTACAAGTACTGCAGAATTTTTCTGCCTCAGAGATGTAACCATGTGTAATGGTTGATATATTTTATCAATTTGAGAAGCTCAGAAGTTTAAATGACTCAGCAGGGGACCAGGGTTCTAACTTTCTAAGTATTCCTCATCCTGTGCAGGAGGATGATATGGAGATGGTGTAAGTGCTTCACCCACTGTAAGGTGGGTATCCTACTTACAATATAATGGAGAAAAAGAGGTTTGCTCTACCCTACTTTTTTAGACTATCTCATTTTTTTTATTTTGAAAAGAATGCAACCAAACAAAACAAAACAGAGCAGAGTCAATCAAAACAAGGCAATGAATGTGGTACATGACTTTTAAACAGGGTAAAAAGCAATGGTTAAGGCTACCATAATGCCTCTTGTTATCTGCAGTATACCTGCCCATACCATCAGGGATAAGTAAAATCAAACAAAATACAACAAACTAAAACAGTAGAAACAAAACAAAACATAATAAAACAAAACAAACAAAGCAGAACAATGTAAGCAATATAGAATTTCAAGATGTTAGCAAAACAGCATTAGCTACCATAATATTTGTTGTCTTCAGAATAGTTGCCTACACATTCAGACATATTACAATCAAACCACACAGAATAGAGTAAAATCAATCAAAACAAACAATGAAACCCATACAGGGTCTAAACAAGATAATTGGACATCCTCGATGGCTGCAATTGCATATTTTGTTATCTTTAAAATAGCTGTCCATGCCATCAAGTATAATACAATCAATCAAATCAGAATAAAATGAAACTAATCAGAACGATGAATACAATCTGAATTTCAAATCATGATAATAGATTAGTGGTGGTCATTTTTTTCCCTTTTTAGATGATTCCTCCCCTTTGACTTTCCCAATATGTATTGTGCATTTTGGGTCCCACTAACAGCTTTAGTTTGTTATGCTATGGAGACAACACAACATTCACCCTTGTGACTCTGGTCCATTACACATATGAGCACTATTACAAGTTGCCTCTGTCTACCTACAAGAGCCTTGAGGTTATCATCCTTTATAGCTGAGTAGGTTTCCACCCCATGAAATACCATGCCTTTCTTATTCATTCTGCAATTATTGGGCAGGCTACCCCTACTTTTCTTTTTTTTCCTGGCTCTCTGTCACATAGGGCATTGTTCTCTCTCCTTTGACTTTCAGACTATGAATTTTCTTTCTAGCTAAATGTGTTTCTTGCATAGAGCATATTGATGGATCCTGTCTCCTGATCCACTATGCCTCTGTTTCTTTCTATTAGTGCCTTGAGGTCTTCTTGCACTGTATTGTCTCTGCCATGCTATTTTCCTGCCATTGGCTCCCTATTTTTCCTCTCCATTCAATCGACTGGCCCCACTTGATGGTCCCCCTCTGACATTGTTCCTGAGACCGTAGTCCTTTCTCTCTCTCTCTCTAAAATGTCCTTTAGTAATCTTTGTAGGGTTGGTTTGGTGGTCATGAATTCCTTGAGTTGTTCTTTGTCATAGAAGTATCTTGTTTCTCCATTAATTTTGAAGGAAAGTTTTGCAGGGTACATCAGTCTGGGTTGTGAATATATACATTTTATTTTTGTTACCTATATCTCTTTAAAAATAATTGACTTCTTAAAGCAAAAATAATAATATATTTGAAACTTATAATACATATAGAAGTAAGGTAAATGAGGACAAAGCAACATAACAAACAGAAATGGAAACATATTATAAAATTCTTATAGTATATAAGACCACTTGAAGGCAGATTGACTAAGTGTATCAGTAAGTACTTACTAAAGAAATAGACTTATTGCAAAATATACAAATATATGGGAATTTATAAGATTGGTTTGCAATGACTGCCCAAAGAGTCAGGTTTGGAAGAGCACAAAAATGCTGTCTGTATGCTGGAGATTCAAAGGATCCAGTCAAAGGCCTGAAGCTCACTGTTGTGTCCCTTGTGAGTCCATATCAGGAAGTCAAAGAGTCTGTGATGGAAGCCAGGAAATGATGCCTAAGGTGTGCAGACTGGAGCTCCTCCCAAAGAAACAGAAGCAGTCTTCCTTCTTGGTTTCCCTTTTATTCCATTCAGGCAGCAAGTCCATTGGTTACTATCAGTCACATCCAGTAAATCCTAGCAGATCTTCAGTGAATCCCCTGGGTCACGCCCAGAACTATGCTGATCCAATTTAGTTTGGTGTTTCTTACTCAGAGTGACACAATCAGTTAATTATAACATTAAATTAAAGTTATATACTATGTAGTCTATAGTAACCCTAAAGCAACCATTACAATAATGAAATAGAGTTATGACTCGTAAGTCAAGAAAAAGAGATAAAGTACAATCAGGGAAATAGTCCACTTATCAAGAAAAAAAAAGCATAAAATGACTGTTGGAAACCACAAATTTATGTCTAATTTTGTATACTCCTTTAAGGGATAAATGGAGGCTTGGGATTTTCAGTATTACCCATTTGAGATTTCCCATGAACTCTTTAGCAATGGGCCATCCTCTCCCACCCACTAACACTAAAACTAAGACCACTAAGTTGAAAATAACCACTCCATGGCAAGATCCTTCTTAGCATAAGATCATCTCTGCTCTCTTGAGTCATCCCAAGTGCATTGAGTCATAGACCTCTGAGTCTTCTGCCAACTTTGAATCTTCTGCCAGCCCCACCTGTCACTGCATGTGCCTAAGAAATAGTGTCTGTTTTGGAGTGTTGCTCTTTTGGTCCATCCGGAGGCTTCAACTTCCCAGTCACTCATCATATATTACTAAATTTGTCTCTGTTTCTTATTTTATTCTCTCACCATACCCTTGATACAGGCAGTTGAGGGTCAGGTCCCCAATACTTGGTGCTCAACATGTCCGAATGCCACAGGGAATGGCAAATAGTACCACATCATGCCAGTTGTGTGTAGCACAAGCTTTGAAAAGATGTAGAACTCAGTTCTCTCAAGCTTATATTATCCATTATATGGAGAATGCCTTACTTGCTATGTCTTCTAAATCTAACTTACTGATGCTATTTGAAGAAGTCAAGAGAGATTTACTTGCTTTTGGCCTTCAACTAACACCTGACAAAGTACAAATGATGTTCTTATAGTTATATGGGCTCTATTGTTTCTAAAAAGGTAATTAAGTCATAAAAGATTCAGATAAGAATAGATAAACTATAAACTTTAAATGATTTCCAAAAACTGTTAGGAGATATTAATTGGCTCAGGCCCAAATTAGAAATAGCAACCTATCAGTTACAAAATTTATATAATGTTCTTCAAGGTTATAAAGATTCAAGTTCTCCCTGGAAACTCACAGAAATGGACAGAAGGTAACTGAAATTAGTTGAAAAGTGTCTGCATTCTAGGCAGTGTTTTGGAATTGCTGTTATTCAGTCTTCTTATATATTCGTGTTACAGACTCTTCATTCTCCTACAGGAGTGTTATGGCAATGGATTATCAAGATTCTTTCTTTTATAGAATGGTTGTTCTTGCCAAATGAACCAGCAAAATGTCTCCACATATGTGTAGAACAAATTTGGACATGATTCAGCTGTTATTGTTGTACCACTACATGCTCCACAGAGACAAGCCTTGCTCCAAACTGTCTTATTCTGCCAGGTATCATTTGCCCAGTTCATAGGGACAATAGATAATCACTGCCCAAGTGACTATCTCTTGAAATTCTTCCTTCACACTTCTGTTATTCTCCCAAAAGTCACTCATTGCAGCCACTGACAGGGACTCCTACTTCCTTTATAGATGGTTCTTCTAGAGGGAAAATAACTATTTGGAGCTCCTCCTTCCAAAACTCCTTCTCTACAAAGGGAGTCTCAGCACAGCACTCAGAGATCAAGGCTATCCAATATGTTTTAGAACAATTTGTAGACCAACCACTTAATATTAAGTGACTTCTTTTATGCAGTATATCTAACTCAAAAGATTCACTCCAACATTCACTCTACTATTCACTCCACCATTGAGCCTACTTTGTTATAACTATTTTTAAAACTACAGAAAGCTATACTTAGCAGAATTGCTCCATTCTTTATCAATCATATTAGATCACATTCTAATCTCCTAGGTTTGTTATCATTGGGAAATTATAAGGCAGATGCTCTTGTCAATTTGATTTCTATTTTTGACAAAGCAATACAACCCCATGAGTGTTCCCACCAAAGTTCTAGATATCTGCATAAGGAACTTAAAATTACCAGAACTCAAGCTAGATGTCATGTCTTTCCTGTCAGTTCATTCCTAGACCTATTCCAATCCAAGAGGTCTCAGAACCAATCAATTATGGAAAATGGATATTACACATATAGGCTCTTTTAATAAACAAGTATATTCATGTCACTATACATATCTTTTCACATGTGACCCATGCTATTTGTCATTCAGGTGAACAAAGTCAATATGTCATACAGCACTGTGTATCAGCCTTTTGCTACATTAAGAGTAAAAAATAAAAATTGATAATGGTCTTGTCTATATTAGCAGGCAGTTTCAGAGTTTTCTGGATAAGTGGAATATACAACACATTACAGGGATCCCCTATAATCCCCAAAGTCAAGCAATGATTGAGCACACTAATCTTAAATTAAAAAATCAGCTTGCTAAACAAAAAAGGAGTAATACAAGGTCAGAACTCTTCTCTAATGTATTTAAATTTTGTTAAATATGTTCTAAACTTTCTGAATCTTGCTTCTGATTTTGATCTGCGACCAGTTATGTTACACTGGAGACAAGAATCTACCCACTCTCAGAGATTTTTACCCCCTGTAGCTTGACAGGACCTCCAAATAGGTGTGTGGAATGGTCCTGCATCACTCTTAAATTGGGGCAGAAGACACGTGTGTATTCTCACAGGAAATGAAGAGATATTATGGATTCCATCCCAATGCATGCACCCATGGACTGGTCAGCTCAGCAGGGATTCATTGACATCACCAAGTACAAAGAGACCCCAAACCACTGGTTTGAGCCTTCTAGCACCTGAACAACAGGAATCCTCCTCTCCCTCAATGGAAAAGGACTCGTTACTGCTCAGTGGAGCAACACCTTGGCCAGAATTCAACCCACCTGCACAGCATGTTGAATTCTTTATCAAGACTTCAAAAATGAACCTGACAGCACATTGTCCACTGTCCTGGGAATGTCTGCAGCAGACTACTCATCAGGTTTGCCAGCTAGTTAACAATAAGCATTTGGTTCAATCACCTGAAACTTTTTTCCATGCAATGTTTGCTCTCCTAACTGCTATGGTGCTCACCCCCTAGACATAGTTAAAATTACCTTTAACAGTCTGTCCTATTAGAGGGAGCAGTTACATGTGGCTATCAGAACAATGGTTTCAGCCATCATATGTGACTATCCTATAAATATGACTATCAAAAAAGCAATGAGTAACCTGTATAGCTGGAAATTCCAATCAGATAAACCATCAACCTAGAGCCCATCTTAATAACTGTTTTTGCTTTCACAGTTGTAAAAGATTTTATTCCTTCTGATTATTATTACAAGAGATCACTGTTAATTGACTTTCAAAAAAATGAAGAGAAAGTTCTGACTAGTCTGTATAGTTACAAACTTAAAAACTACAAAAGTTATTATAATTCAAATTGGTCAAAAGATATTTAAGTGCACTCTGATTTTATAAACAAATTGTCTTATGTGTATTTGTCTATCTGTCCAACTATAAACAGCTGTTTTCTTTGAGCTCAAAAATTATTTTTCCTTGTTTTCTTTTTTTGTGGTTTTGGACTTTTGATACATTTGTCTAATTTAAATTGGTTTATAGATAAAGGTCATCAAAATTAAAAACATACTTTCAACTAAGTTGCCAGTTGGTCAATATTGGCTTTATAAATATAATGCATATTGTTGTTTGTGTAGTATAACTAAAAAATCTCTGATTGAAAAAAAATCTCTGATCAAAGTTATGTATTATGATTTGGTTTTGAAAGGTTGTCTGAAATTTATTAAGGTAATTAAGTGGGGGACTATTGGACAGGATTCCAATTGATGAATAAGGAATCAACTGCTTAGAGAAATTTCTCCAGTCCTTGTTTATTAACAGGAAGCCCCAATAATCTCCATAGCATTATGGGAGACACCCCAATAAATATACTTTTTTTATTTTAAAGATAACAAAACTCAACAAAACAAAGCAGAACAAAGCCAATCAAAACAAAGCAGTGAAATTGGCACAGAACTTTGAAACAGGATAATAGGAAAATGACAATGGCCACCATAGTACATCTCATCATCCTCACAATAGTTGTCCATTCCATCAACCAAACAAAACAAATTAAAATCAATCAAAACATAACATTGAATAAAGCAAAACAATTAATCAGAACAAAACAACACAGTGAGAACAATACTGGACCTCAAAAAAAGACAGAAGGAGGAAGTCCCCCATATTCACCACACTTTATACCACCATCCTACCAACAGATGCCCAGTCTGCCAGCCCCAGGCCCACAAAATCAACCAAACAACACAAGCATCCAGTTGCTTTCTGTACTTCAGTTTCCATCAACTCAGGCTGTGCTCCAAACCAGTTGGTTGCATACAGAGTGTGGGGGAGTTCTTGATTCTCAGCCCACATGCTGGTAGGTCCATGGGAAGGGTTATCTGACTTCTCTTTTCCTGGGCCCCACATGGCTTGTGTAGCTTACCAGAAAGGCTGGCCAGTTGGCTTCTTGGTGGGCTCCTCCTAGTCCCAGCATGGCTGATTCTCAGGAGGTGCTCACTGACTTCTCCCTGGGCCCCATACCAATAAACATTTTTCAAAATATATCATTGTAGTATGCTTCCATTGGTCATTGTCAAAAGATTTCTAGATTTCTAGACATAATACAATAAAGTTTTCTTACAAAAGATATTCTTAGTACAATCCTAAACTAATAAAAGTTTTCACATGGGTATGACAATTTATTATTGCTAAGCTCATAGTGGATTAAACGTATTCATGCCGTTTAAATGCACAGTCTTCTAAAATGTAAAACTAGGATTATTTATGGTGGCAAATGTTTTCTTTTATATTCAGATAACTGCCATTCTATTGTGCTCCAGCTATTTGTGATAGGAATTTCAGTTCAAGCTAACATGAGGTCACCATTAAAATAATTTTTTAGGAAAACTTTATGTGATGTGCATGCTATATATGTGCAACTATGCTTAGAGATGCTTAGACATTAAACAGTCCAGACAATATCACAAATTTCTTCAATGTCATCCTACCTAAGCACAATGAATCAGGTGAGAACTTCTTACATACTAGATAGAGGTGATTGACTAAAAAGGTTATTCTATACCAAGATGGAGATATAAGTGTGTTATAAACATGTCATGAATATTAAGCTAAAATATTATGTATGGCTTTTGATTTCAACTTTTCTCTGTAAATCTATGTAACTGTTATCCGCTAACACTCAACATCAATGGTTGGTTAGAAATAGCATTTCTGGCTATACTTTATATTTCAAAATGCTTGATATTCAGATAAAATTATAATAATCATGCTCACTGTTCCCAGTACAGTGCTAATGTCATTGGCCTTCTCTCCTGAGACCAAATCTAGAAAGGCAATTAGGTAAAGAGGACAGTCAATGTTTTGGCTCTGGCTCTCTAAGGTCAACAAGAACTCAAGAATATGAGGGGAACCTTTTCTGTGACTTCCTACAATTCCAGTGAGGCACACAACCTCCTGACCAAGGAGATTGCTGGTCCCCAGGAGATGGGAATACAGTGAACAGTGTGCCTAAAGACGGTCACCAGACTGAAAAGTCTCACATGCTTTCATAGAAAGCAGTTGGTCAAGCAAAGGCCATGACTCAACCTGATGACTGACACTGACAAAGGAGCCAAGAGGCTCTGTGCTTGATTTCAAGGTAAATCCTGAGGAGATTTAACTGACCTTGATAGATAGCAAGAAGTTAGTTTTAACTGACACAGGTCTCACTTTAACTTGGTCTTAAACAACCAGCAGAAAAGTACCACCAAAAGGTGTACAAAAATAATGCCATAGTAATATGCTAGATATAAAAAGGGGTATCAATTATTGACCCCTTATAGATGTTTCCAGCTATGCCAGTAGCTGAGCACTTTAAGAGTCATTAAAAAAAAGGAGCATAGTAAAATATACTATGATTATATATGCTCTAATTTCTCAGAAAATTTGTTTATTGCTGCTGAAAGGCTGCCAAACTAAGAAGGACACCCAAGCAGGAAAAGCGGGATGGCTCAGTGCAGTTGATAACATAGGTCAAGGGCAGGCTGTGTTAACAGACGATGGAACACTGTTATGGCCATCCTCCCAGAATGTGTGACCATGGAGAGAGGACTGTCAGAGTCCCATGGTGGAACCTGTTCCCATCCTGCTCTCCAGTGCAAGCATTTTTGAGGATGACCCTGGAGAAGAGCCTGACATCACAAATACTGAGATGCACACAGGCTACAAAACTCATGACATGATGACAACTGAAAAAGACAAATAGTAGGCTTACATCCAAGTGATGTGATAGAACCTCTCACAAGCTCCTAGGAATGTTCGTTGTTATGATTGTTATCATATACTGTATATTGATTCAACTGTTGAAATTATAAAAATAAAAAGAGGGATATGTTGGGGACCACAAATTCACAATGGCTAATTTTGCATACTTCCCTAAGGGATAAATGGAGGCTTGGGGTTACTGGTACCACTCATTGGAGAGTTCCCATTAACTCTTTAGCAATGGACCATCCTCTCCCACCCACTAACACTAAAACTAAGAGCATTAAATTTAAAAAACATTCCAGGACAAGATCTGTCTTAGCATAAGATCATCTCCACCCTCTTGAGCCATCCCAAGATTATACCTGTCCATTGAGTCATAGACCTCTGTCTTCCACCAACTTTGAATTTTCCACTAGCCCCACCTATCACTGTATATGCCCAATAAATAGTGTTTGTCTTGGAGTGTCACTTTCTTGGTCCATTTGGAGGCATCAACTTCTCGATCACTCATCATGGATTACTAAATTTGTCTCTGTTCTTATTTATCCTTGCCATACTTTTGATATAGGCAATTGGGGATTTTGGCCAATAAATGAGGGAAACTGAACTAAGTAACACATTGTATAGACAATACATTGCAAAGTGATAGATTTAAATCCAAAAACATCAGTAATCAGTTTCAATATACATCCCAATTAAGGGCAGGGGTTTTTAGGTTTTGAAAAAAGGGAAGCAAGGTCTCTTCCTTCTGTGTTCCTTGAAACTCGCTTAAAAGTAAAGACTCAAATAGATTAAAGGTAAAAGATGAAAGAAGTAAACCATGGTAACAGTAACACAAAGAAAGATGGCTTTGTTGTATTACTATCAGATGAACATATTTCAGAGCAAAACTAGTACCAAAAATAAAGAAGGTATTCTATGAATAAAGGCATCAATCAATTAATAAGTTGTAACAATTGTAAATGTTTTACATGTTTAATAAAATAGCTTCAGAATACATTAAACCAAAACACTGAGAGGAATGCAAGGAGAAATGGACAAAACAGTCACATACAGATGCAGATTTCAACACCCTTCTCTTACTACCACAATTGATAGAAAAACTAAAAACACATACAGCAGTAAATACATAGAAAGCTTACATTGCACCATCAACCAACTCTATCTAAATAATACTTTTAGACTATTCAAACTATCAACTGTAGAAAACATATTCTTGTCGAACAAAAATGGAGCATTAATCAGGATAGATCTTTTACTGGGCCATAATACAAGCCTTTGTAAACTTAAAAAGATTTAAGTTTCACTAAGAATATTCTCTAGACATATAAATTAGTAACCAATCACAGAAAAATATCTGGAAAATCATCCAGCATTTGGAAACTAAATAGCATACTTTAAATTATGAAAACAGTACACAAAAATTCTGGGTTGTGTTCAACACAGTACTTGGAGGATATTCAGTTATGCAAGCACCTGTATTAGAGAAAAAGCAGTTCTCAAAGCCAAAATCTTAGCTTCTAATTTAAGAAACAGTAGAAGAGTGAATGAAATCCAAAGTATTATGAGAAAAATAATAAAGAGCACCACAGCAATCTGTGAAGCAGGAAGCAAACATGAAAATATTGTGAGAATACTTTTGAAAATGGTGGCTGTGCTGGCTATCAAGATTGTCACAATTTCACATGTGTACATATTTTAAAACTTATTGCACCCTAAACAAATAGTTTATTCTGTATCAATTTTGCCTCCATGAAGTTATTAGAAATAAATGTGGGTAGTGCCAAGTGTTGCCAGTGATGTGGGAATACAGGAATACTCAAGCATTGATCCTGATGGTGGCATTTGGTTCTTTTTAGTTCCTTCTCCTGGTTCCTAACAATGTTCTGATGGCTATCTTTATTTTATATGTGGAAGTGTATTAAAGTATTTTATAATATTTCATATACCTCAAATATATTCAAACTTGATTATATATAAAAAAATTTCACTTTACAAATTTGTTTTGTAAGGTTGGAGTTAACGGGTAAAGTATGATAGATAATCTGAATCTCAAATGGTGAATGTCCTTGCAGTACATATGGCTACTTAAAATGTTAATCTATTAATTTTTAAATTAGTTGGCAAATATAATACACAGTGAACATTGTCTCTCCTTTTACATTAATTTTCGTATCATCTAACTTTTCTGTTTTCTTGATTGTTAATATAAAGACTTTTGGTAGATGAAGTGTTTTATACTTATTGACTTTTAGTCATTATCTAAAGTTTAAGTTCACTGCTGCAGGTGTTCCAATTTGTCTGAACAGTTTCATAAGAAATCTTTTAAAAGAACATCCATTGTTTTGCCTTTGAGTGATTGTTGTATATCCCGAGATTTTAAATTTTTCTTAGGCTATTTAATGATAGTTTTAATGTTTCTTGTAAGTTAATGAAGTATAAAATGCCTACAGAAAAGCACCTACATTTAAGTTTACAAGTCGCTGAATTTTCAGAGAAAGAACATACCTGTGTAACCAGCCCTCAAGTTGATCACACGATCAGCACCTTGAAGCTACTGTCATCCCCTTCCAGTGACTGCCACTTCCTAGGCAGGTAGTCATGACTCTTTAACTTCTAATACTATAGATTAACTCTTTCTGAATTTGAAATTTTTACTCATGGAGCTCTTATTAGATGTAGTCTTTTGGCTTTTTTATTCGACATTATGGTGGTGAAATTCTCCTATATCATGGAATTATGGTTGTAGTTCATTCAATATCACTGCTGTGTAGTTCTTCAATTCATAAATT
>RJWT010044885.1:0-11709 GCA_004365215.1 Cuniculus paca
AAAAACACATCTTTTTTATCCATCCATCAGGTGATGGGATTTGGATTGTTCCCACAATTTATCTATTATGAACTGTGCTGCGATGAACATGAGTGCACATGTATCACTGCGCTATGATGGTTTTAATTCTTTCAGGAAGATACCAAGAAGGGGAATAGCTGGGTCGAATGAAGCCTCTAGTCTTAGTTTTTTGAGGAATCACCACACTGATTTCCACAGTGGTTGCACCAATCTACCAGTCCCGCCAAGAGTAGAGAAGGGTTCCTTTTTGCCTACACTCTGGCCAGCATTTGTTATTGGTTGATTTCTTGATAAAAGCCATTCTTCTGGGATGAGACAGAATCTCAGTGTTGTTTTCATTTGCATCTCTCGAATGACCAGTGATGTTCAATATTTTTTCATGTATTTATTTGCCTTTTCTATTTCTTCATCTGAGAAGTGTATATTCACTCTGATGCCCATTTTTGGTTGGATCTTTAACTTGGGGGGGTGCAGATTTTTAAGAGTTCTTTATATATTCTAGATTTTAGTCTTTTATCTGAGGAACACGTGGCAAAAAATTTTCCCACTGGCCTCCAAGGCCCGGAAGCGAAAGCAGGTCCTCCACTTCCAAGTAGGGTCATGGCCCGGCAGGCAGGAGCAAGGTGTCCCCGGGTGCGGTGCAGCCCACGGGCCAGGACAGCCCCTCGCCTGGCGCCACGCCCCGGAACCTGCGCACTGCACTCATTTACGGCAGCTTCTTCGCCTCAGTCGGCGCCGCCTTCTACCCCATCTACTTCCAGCTCCTAAGGAGGCTGGAGGAGTACCAGAAGGAGCAAGCCACAAATCGGGCTGGGATTATTCAGGAAGACGTGCAGCCACCAGGGTAAAAGTGTGGTCTGATCCATTTGGCAGGAAATGAGAAGGCTGTCACCAGCTCTGATTACGAAAGTAGACATCTTCATGCTTTCGACTCTGCTTCTAACACTATAAATCACTTCACTCTGGAAGGGCGGCTGGAGAAGAAAACCCTGTAATGCCATCAGTAAGAGTACTTGTCATAAAAGACTGCACCAGGATTAATATTTCCCTTCTTAAAAAGCCCTGAGACACAGTACACCTTTAGGAAGGTTTGCATGATTTGGTTGACTTTCAGAAATGAAGCTATCTTGCGGGGCTGTTTGCAGGAGATCTGTTTATCATTCAGTCTTTATCACTTACGAGCTGTGATAGGAATGCAAGCAACCCTTGGGCTTGTGGAGGTGCGCGGCCTTTCTGCAACCTCCCAACTTGGAGATTTCAGTGAAGAACCACCACGCTGAGCTACCTTCTAGGGCTCCTTGAAAATATTCAAATTGGTAAAGCTCTTTGAGGACAAGGTACTTGTGCTGTTTGAGAATAAACAGTTCAGCCGAACTATCTCCTGTTGAACATTGCTCCATGCTGGAAAACAAATAAATATAAAGCAGGTCAAACTGCATGGGTGCATGGGCATAGTACAAATCAGGGGTGAATCAACAGAAGTGAAAAATGTCTATTAAAATGATTTGTTTTTATATAAAAATATTTTCCCCCCAGTGTTGGTTGTCTCTTCACTCTGTTGGTGATTTCTTTTGCTGTGCAAAAGCTTTTTGATAAGATGAGATCCCAGCTGTTGATTCTTTGTGATATTTCCTGTGTGTTGGAGTTTTGTTCATAAAGTCTTTGCCTACAGCTACGTCTTAGTTACTTTTCTTGTTGCTGAGACAAAATACTTGACACCCAAGTTAAAGAGGGAAAGGTTTATGTAGCTCAGAGTTTATAGAAGTTTCAGGCCATAATCAGTTGTCTCCAAGGCAGGGTGGCATGGCAGAGGGGCACCACCAGGAGAAACAGTTCATGGTGGGAGAGGACAGCAAAAGCAGGCAAGCAAGCAAGTAAGTAAAGGACCTTAACAGCATCTTTTTGCTCCCCTTATCTTCCACAGGGTACTCAGGGTAACACTCAAATACTTAACACTAATGTCCTTAAGCCTAGCATTACATGAATCAATTCCATGAATCAATTCCAGTATCGCACACTCTAGATCCAACCACCTCTGAAAAAGCCACACCTATGACACAGCATGAGGCTTTGAGCGGACATCTGAACACAAGCCACAACAACCTATGTCTTCAAGAGTTCTACCTATTCTCTTTTCCAGCAGATTTAGTGTTTTTGTTTTAATATGTAGGTCTTTGTTCCTTTTCAATTTTATTTTAATGCATGGTGATAGACATGGGTCTGGTTTTAGTCTTCAGCATGTGCAGTCAGTTTTTTCAGCACCATTTATTAAAGAGGCTGTCTTTCTTCCAGTGAATTTGTTTGTCCTCTTTGTCAAAGACAAGGTGGCTGAGTGCACATGGAGTTGTTTTTGCATCTTCTAGTTCTATCGATCCATCAGTTTGTGTTTTTGCCAGTACCATGCTGATTCTATCACAGCAGCTTTGTAGTATAATTTCAAGTCAGGATTGTGATGCCTCCTGCCTTGCCTCTGTTGCCTTTGTTGCTACTCTGGATCTCTTCTGGTTCCAAATGAATTTTAGGATTGTTTTCTCTAATTCTGTGAGGTATGCTGTTGGAAAATTGATTGGGATTGCATTAAATCTGTATAAAAATTTTGGAAGTATGGCCATATTCACTATGTTGGTTCTTCCTACCAAAGAACAAGGAATAGATACCTTTATATTTCCTGATACCCTCTTCAACCTCCTTTTTCAGGTAATGTAGTTTTCAATGTAAAGGTCTTTTATTTCCTTCATTAGATTGATTCTTAAGTGTTTCATTTTTGGGGGCGCTATTGTGAAAAGTATGGTTTCCTAATTTCCCTTTCAGTGAGTTTGTTATTTGTGTACAGGAATGCTATTGATTTTTGAGTGTTGACTTTATATCCAGTTACATTGCTGAATTTAATTATTAAATCTAGAATTCTTTTGATGGAGTTGAGGTTTTCTATGTACAGTATCATGTCATCCACGAACAATGATAATTTAACTTCTTCCTTTCCTATTTTTATTCCTTTTATTCCTTTGTCTTGTCTGATCGCTATGGCTAATGTTTCCAGAACTGTATGAAATAGAGTGGTAGTAGCGTACATCCTTGTCTTGCTCCTGATTTTAGAGTGAAATCTTTCAGTCTTTGTCTATTTAGTATAATGTTGGCTGTTGGTTTATTATAGATGGCTTTTATAAGGGTGAGATAAAAACCATCTATTTCAATTTTCTGTACTTTTTTATCATAAATGGGTATTGGAGTTTGTCAAATGCTTTTTCTGCTTCTATTGAGTTGATCATGTGGATTTTGTCCTTGGCTTTGTTAATATGGTGTATTATATTTATTGATTCATATATGTTGAACCAATCCTCAATCCCTGGGATGAATTCTATTTGGTCATGGTGTATAATCATCTTGACATTTTGTTGCATTCTCTTTGCCAATATCTTACTGAGGGTTTTTGCATCTATGTTCTTTAGTAAGATTGGCCTATAGTTTTCTATTTTGGTTGGATCTTTCTCTGGTGTTGGTATCAGGATAATGCTTGTTTCCAGGAATGACATTGGGTGTACTGCTTCCCTTTCAATTTCACTGTAGAGTTTGAGAAGCAGCAGTATTAGATCTTCGCTAAATTTCTTGTAGAATTCAGCAGTGAATCCATCAGGACCTGGTCTTTTCTTTGTTGGCAGATTCTTAATTACAGCTTAAATTTCACTGACTGATATTGGTTTATTTAGAATTTTTGTATGTTCTTGATTCAAATTTGGTAATTCATATGTATCTAGGAATATGTCCCTTTCTTCTGTGTTTTCCATCTTATTGGAATGCATATTCTTGAAGTAGATATCAATGATCTAGATTTCTGCAGGATTTGTTGTGATTTCACTCTTTTTATTCCTAAATGCCTTAATTTGAGTCTTTTCTTTCTGTTTATAAATATACTTGATGGAGGGCTTGTCAGTTTTATCTAGTCTTTCAAACAACCAACTCTTCAATTCATCAATTCTTTGTATTATTTTCTTAGTCTCAGTTGAATTAATTTCAGCTCTGATCTTTACAATTTCCCCCCTCATATGAGCTTTGGGCTTGACTTCCTCTTCTTTTTCCTGAATACTGAGGTTCAATGTTAGGTTATTTATTTGAGCTTCTTTATTTATTTTTTAATGTGGGAATTCACTACTATAAATTTCCCTCATAGGACTGCTTTCATTGCATCACATAAGTTCCAGTATGTTGTAATGGCATTATCATTTAATTGTATAAACTGTCTGATTTCTTTTTTAATTTCATCTGTGATTCATTCATTATTCAGGAGGGTATTATTTAATTTCTATGTGTCTATGAAGTTCTTCTGAGTTTTGTTTTTTTTTTTTGCTATTGATTTCCAATTTCATCGCACAATGCTGATAATATGCATGGAATAATTTCAATTCTTTTGCATTTACTTAAGCATGTCCTATGAACTAATGTGTGGTCTATTTTGGAGAACATCCCAAGTACAGCTGAGAAAGATGTATGCTCTGGTATTGTGGGGTAGGACACTCTGTAGACATTTACCAAGTACATTTGCTCAAAAGTTTGGTTCAGTTCTAATATTTCATTGTTGATTTTTTTGTCTAGTTGACCTATTTGTGACAGTGGGATATTGAGATCTCCCATTACAATTGTATTAGTGCTTAATTGATTGTTCCTGTGTTGTTAATATGTGTTCTACATAGTTGAGTGTGCTATTTGGCCCATATAAATTTATGATTGTTCTCTTGGACTGCTCCCTTAACAAGGATCTAGTGACCTTCTTTGTCTCTCTTAGTCTTGGCTTGAAATCCACTTTGTCTGCAAATAGAATAGCTACTCCTACTTTTTTTGTAGTTCTTATCATATGAAGTATCATTTTCAATTCTTTGACTTTCAGTCTATGAGTTTCTTTTTGAGTTAAATGTATTTCTTGCATCCTGTTGGATCTTGTTTCTTGATCCATTCTGCCAATCTATTTCTTTTGATTGGTGAATTGAGTCCATTTACACTGATGGGTATAACTGATATACACTGACTTAACCTTGTCATGTAATTTTTCTGTTGCTGGTTTTCTTTCCTTAGCTTCTGTTTAAGTTTCCTTGCCTGGTGGATTCATTCTAGTGGAGTTCAGGGAGCTGTACTCTTTGTTATATCTTTCTACAATATGCTTCAGAATATTTTATAGTGCTGGCTTAGAGTTCATGAATTTCTTTAGGTGTCGTTTGTCATGGAAGTTTCTTATTTCTCCATCAATTTTGAAAGATACTTTTGTGGGATACACCAGTCTGGGTTCGAGGTTGTTTTCTTTGAGAGCCTGAAATACTTCACTCCAAGCTCTCCTTGACTTAAGGACTTGTGCTGAGAAGTCTGCTGTAATTCAGATGGGCTTCCCTTTATAAGTGATTTGCTTCTTTTCTCTTACAGCTTTTAATAAAATGTTAATGTGTTGAATTTCTGGAATCCTATTAATATATGCCTTAGGATAAATGGTTTTTGATCAAGGTTAATTGGAATTCTACATGCCTCACTTATCTGAATGTCAGATTCTTTTTCCATGCTTGGGATATTTTCTGCCATGATTTCTATGAACATATTTTTTATGTCATTTGTGCTATCTCCTGCTTTTTCATTGATTCCCATCAATTTTATGTTATTCTTCTTTGCATCATCTAGCAGCTGTCAGATTTATTTTTCATAGTCCCTTGCTATTTTTAAGAAATCTTTCTTTTCGTGATCACTAATCACAATCCTGTCTTCTATATCTGATATTCTGTCCTCACATTGGCTCATTCTGCTGCATAAACTTTCAATAGACTTTTTAATCTCCTGAATATCTGATTGAATCTGTTTCACAGATTCCATTTCTATGTTGGGCATTCAAGCTTTCCATCATTTTCCTAAGTACCTCTATTTTTTTCTGTATCTTTTCTAGATTTACTAATCATAACCTGTATTATGGTCATCTCTGAAGTTATCTCAGGAATTATTTCTGACTTGATTTTTGTTCTAGAGCCTCATTCATTTGCTTTATTATTTTTTTTTGTCTTTTTGAGACAGGGTTTCACTATGCAGTTCAGACTGGCCTTGAACTCACCTTGTAGCCCACATTGGTCTCGAACTTGCAGTGACCCTCCTGGCTCAGCCTCCCAAGTGCTGGGATTACAGGCGTGCATCACCATGTCTGGCTGCTTTACTTCTGATGTTACCACTTCAGAGTCCAGGGGGTGGCTTTCAAATTGTTTTACCTCATTGCCCTTTGGGTTTGCCTTTGGTGATTTGGAAGTCTGGCGTGCATCTTGCTCCCATGTCTTTCTTCCTTCCTTCCTTTCTTTCTTTTTTCTTTCGATTTAATTCCTATCTTGATGCTTGTAAACTGTTACTCATTGGAAGAGGGTACAGACAGAGCCCAGATCCTTTTTGATTGATTCTAGCAAGCCAGCAGTAGAATAATGGAAATGGCTGGTAACCCCAGCAAACCTGGGCCTTTAATTCCACTACAGTGCAGGCTGCTTCTGGTTTCTGTCTATAAGGCTGGGACTCAAATTTTTCAGTCTGCAGCACTTTGAGTGATTCCTTCTGTCTTGAACTCAGTTGTGCCTCACCCTGATACTTGGAGTGACTGGATGGAGTCAACCCGCAGCTGCTCTGAGTTCTGACTTTCATTGGGCCCTTTCCAAAATGGCTCCCAGCCAGTCACCATCTCCTGTGGGACATCTGAACGCACAGTCACTGCAGTCCACTCCATCCATTGCTCAGTTCCACTGGTGCATTTCTCTGTGGAGTCCTCTGTGATCACCAGTAGTCACTGTGCCTCTGCAGGTGTGAGCCACTCCTCTCCCATGGAGAGCCAGGGTCAGGGAGAAAGCGCCACTTGACACCTCTCTCCTCCCCATGTGGTCCCTCTCTTCACTCTCCTCATGGGCTCTATTTCTCACTTTAGATCCTTGTTGTGTTGCAGGGACCCACTTCTCTCCTCCTCTTCTCCATGTTGCTATATTCCAGCATCTGGATTACAAATATTGGAGAGTCTGTTTCTCTGCTGCTGTCTTGGTTATTTTTTTCTCATTGCTGAGACAAAATACCTGATGCCCAACATTAGTAAAGGAAAGGTTTATTTAGCTTACAGTTTTAGGTTTCAGCCCATATTTGACTGGCTACAAGGCAGGGTGGCATGACTGAGAAGCAACATGGTAGCTGCAGCAGATACCAGAAGCAACAAGAGCAAAAGGGCAAAAAGGGAAAAAATCACACCTTTCCTTCCCTTATATTGTAGCAGGCTCCCCGCCCCTGGGTGGGTGCAGCACTCACCACCAATACCAGCGCTCGACAATGAACCAATCACAAACCTTAGATTCAGTCATCTCCATGACTACATGAGGCTTTGAGGGGGCATTTAAACCCAAATCATAATAGCTGCTCACCATTCTGCCATCTTCACAGAAATCTCTCATTTTTGCTTTCTTGAAAAAACTATGCCACTGCTTTTTGCTCATTTTGTTCATCTTTGTTTGAGGTGAGAAGAACCTGGACTCCAACTCCAGGAGGAGAGGTGAGCGGTCTGGAACCCAGTAATGTTTGGTTGGTGAGCCACATGATAGAAACAAGCTACTGGGTAACACAGGGACTGGATTCTGCTGGACTCCCCCTGCTTCCTGTCAGCCTGTGCACTTTGGACAAGAGAATAGCCCCATCGGGGAAGCCCCATTGGCAAGAACTGGGGACAACCTTGGCTTGACAGCCAAGAAGAAGGAAGCTTTCCCTGAGAGGAAATGACTCCTGCCAACAACCACAGCTCCCAGAAACACCGTGGGCCCAGCTGCGGGCCTCTGAAACATGCCCTGCTTCCTGGCCTTTAAATGTGTGATTATTTATTATGTTATAATAAACATTTGTTATGAAGTCACTGAATTGCAGTGTTTTGTTAGGCAGTGATGAATGATTCACACATTATTTATCTCTCTGGTTTTTGTGCCAATATTTTTTGCTGTGTCTCTTTTACCAATCTCTTTTCCTTGTAGGCTTATCTTGCTCTTACTCCTGTAGCATTTTCTTGTTAGGACTTCAGGAAGGACAGTGTTGAGTACTTGTTGAACCAGCCATCTTCTATTGGAAGTCACCTTCAAGTCTTCTGTTATGGGCTAAATGGTAGTGTTTCAGCCCCCTACACACACACATTTATATACTTTAGCCCTGAGTCCCAGGGTGATGGTATTGGGAGGAGACCTTTAAAAGATCATGAGATTTAGATGAGATCATGGCACAGAAAGCCCATGCTTGGACTAGAAGAGGAGGAAACACCAGGATTTCCTCTCTTGCCATGTCACAAGGGGGCCATCTGCAAGCCCAGAGCACTCACAACAAACAAGTTCACCAGCCCCTGGATCTTGACCTTCCAAGCCCCCAGAACCAGGAGAAATTAATGTCACTTTTCTGGCTACCCCATCTATGCTACTCTGTTATAGCAGACTAAACCAACAAATAAATCACAAGACCAATCATACTAATGAGAGAAAAAATTAATGCTTAAGTCTCTTTTCAATGAGTTATTCTAAAATTTCCTTGCTCCAAGTATAGTCAAGGAGATTAAGAGAAATTCTATGTTACAGAATGTTCTTTCCTCTTAATCATTTGATCAATGCAGCATAATCACAGGGCTTTATTTTCTTCTTACAGTTCTAGCTAGCAGTGGAACTGAAAACGTCCCAGTTTGCCATCTGCTTCATTTTCACAAGCCTGAGGCACACCAATAAAAGTAATAGCCTTCTAATCAGCAGCCTCTTCAGAACAGAGAGAAAAAGAAATACAGGCCTACACTGTGGCTCTGATTGGAATCACAGTGAAGTTTGGCCATAATTTTAAGAAATTTTCATTTGTATTTTATCTAAGCAATTGAATTACTCCTTTTTGCACCAAAGTCACTAGTTTTTGTGTGTGTGTGTTTTTTAATAAGGACTGTCAGAATTTATAAGTATCCTTAGTAGATGTGGGAAAATAAAATTTCCGTGGAGTTCTCAGTGCTCCTGTAAAAGGCTCCAGTGGAAAGCTAGAGGAGCAAGTCAGAGAAAGCTGCCCTTCACTTCTTCAGGAAATATTTTACCTTTTGCATACCCTGAGGTCTATAGCCTTTTGTCCAGTAACTGCTTTTATCACAGAAAAGAAAGGTAAAGCTTCTCTTATCCTAACAAGTCACCAAAAGGTTACCACAAGACCACACCTAGGCCAAGCTCCAGGGTCAGGGAGAGTTGTGTCTGCAGAATCCAGAAGGGACAGGCTCTCCTGGTTGTGACCTCTCCCCTCCGACCCTGTGACCTTGATGTTTATCTGACCCTGGGAAAGGTGCATTTTCATTCCAAGAGGTTAGTGAGACTGGGATCTTTTCCAGCCAATTCCAAAGGAACAAAGGCTTCTCTCCCTCCTTTGGGGTCTGCCTCTCTTCTGTAGAGAAATGAGCAAAACATATTTCTCCTGTCTCTTACTCTGAGAGGAACCCTGCCCCCTGCACTGAGAAACCACACTGATTCCCATCTTGGTGTGGGAAACTGGCACTCACTGTTGGTGACATTTATATATTTGCATTACGGGGGCTCACGTGGCAAACCCTTTGCAGACCCTTTCAGGGCGACGCAACAGCAGGGAACATCAGGCCCAGGGTGAAACGAGCCCACTCAAGAGGCCGGGAACACCCACTAAGAAGCAAGGAGACCCCTCAAGGTGTTCAGGTTAGTCCTGGAGAAAGGGACGCCTTGGAGAGGAGGCACTCTGCTCGCAGGACCCTAAATGAAGAGACAGTAAAGACGGGCTCACAGCTCCCTGGGGAAGGACTGAGGGCCTCTCCCTTCCAGCGCACCTCAGCGGGATCCTGTTCTCAAAACTAAATTCAGGACTAAACGTCTTCCTCAAAGAACTCCCGGAGCCAGGCCATCGCTGACTGATGGGGGTGCCCAGGATGTCCAATGCCCTGAATCCCCAAAGGCGACTACATGCAAGTCAGTGGGGCTCCCCAAGCCCCACATGGGAGAGTGGGTTAGGCTGGTCTTCACGAGGGCTTTTAACGCGTGAATCTATGAATTTACCGACACAACTCGGAAGAACAGCAAGTGGAAAATGCAGGCCCCACGGCACCCAGGAATGCGGGGGTTTGTGAGGCACCTGAGTGCCAAAGGCTCACAGACCCCAGGCCGCCTGGGCCTAGCACATTCCAGCTGAGGGGACCACAGTCTCAAAAGCCAAAAGGCCAATATTTCTATTAAGATAAAATACATGCATCGGTTACTCACCAAGTCTCTATCTCCTTCCATGGAAGTGGGTTGATCATCATGGTGTAGACGTCCCGCCCAGCAAGCGTCTTTCTGACTGATTTGTGTCTCCAAGATCCCTCTGCACTAACAGCTGTCCGCCCTCCACATGACAACCTCTAGAGCTGTCATCCAGCCCGGCTGATGTGCACCTGTAATCCCAGCACTCTCAGAGGCTGAGGCAGAAAGACCGCAAGATCAAGCCCAGCCTGGGAAACTCAGTGAGACTCTATCTCAAAATAAAAAGGCTGGGGATGTAGCTCAGTTTTTAAGGGCCCGGGTTTAAGCCTCAATACTGGGGGAAGGAAAAACCTATAATTCGTGGTAATACGATGTTAACAAGAAGTGTGAGTTTGGCCAACACAGCTGAAGTCTCCAGGGCTGAGCCACCCAGGGGAGGTGACAGAGGAAAGCTTTGGAATCTTGAGGTCACTCTGAGGATCCAGCAGACAGACGTCTAAGGCAGAGCCACAGCGAAGGCCTTCTGGGCCGCCCTCATCCACAGGGTGGGCGCCTGGGTCTGGGCTCGCAGCGCACAGTGCAGAGCATTTCGCTTGAGGGCGAGGAGCCAAGGCTTCGCTAGGGTGCCAGAGTCCTCCAGGAGCCCGGGCTGGGGCGCGATCCCTGAGGGAGGGGGCGGTGAAGGTGCACTCGGGCGGGACACCCAGAGGTGCACAGCTCCTCCGTGTGGGGCAGGGGTGAACGCGTGACCGAGAGGAGTCTGCAACAAAGCCAGCGTGGCTGTCACGAGCCCTTCTGTCCCTGTGCAGAGCCCCCACCAGTAAGCAAACCCATCGGCCTCCCCGAGGAGCCGAATCCACCTCTCTCTTTGCCCGTCACGGGCTCAGCCAGTGTGTGCGGTTACAGCAACCGAAAGCAGGCCCAGGCAGGACGCCGCTTGTGCCTAAAGCTCCCGAGTCGAGTGCAGCCCCGTAAGACAATGGGACAAAAGAGGCCAAAGAGGCGGCTCAAACCAGGCCGGGGCGCAGCCCGGCACAGCCTGGCTTTGACAGGCAACTGTAACAGCTTCCCTGCTCTGATACTCAGCGCTCTGTACAGCTCAGCACTGGACAGGCCTCAGATCCCACTGGAAGCCACGACATTCAGTTCTGCTTAGGCCACAGAGCTGAGTTAACGTCCGCTGCTAAGAGGATCTCCTCCTCTTTCACACTTTCCCCGCAATGAACTGGTAGGCTGGTTTTTTGTTTGGTTTTGTATTAAATGCCAAGGACATTCAATCATTTTTCAGAAGTTAAAGTCTGAGCACATTTCCGATGTGATGAAGGCCCAGCCTATTTATTCTGAACAACTCTTGGCTGACACAGAGTGGCTGACTGACTGCTCTCAGCAGCTGGGCTTATACGGGTCCACTGCAATGATGGCACCATTATTTCTTCTGATGCCAAAT
>RJWT010044886.1:0-11687 GCA_004365215.1 Cuniculus paca
TAATAGGAGATTAACAATGGCTACCCTAGTGTGTCTTTTCTTTGAAATGGTTGTTCATACATTCACACACAATAAACTCAAACAAAACAAAATAACATAAAACCAGGTAAAACAAAAGAGTGAAAGCATTACAGGACTTCAAGTCAGACATCAAGAAACCAACAATGGCTACCTTAATGTCCTTTGTTCTCTTCAAAAAAGCTGTTCATATCTTCTCACATATTCCAATCAAATAGTAGAAAACAGATTCAAACCAATCAATTCAAAGAACAAAAGCAATAATTAATATTTATTTAATTTAATTAAATAAGCAAGTTCTTATTTAATTGTTCAAATAAGAATAATTAATGTTTATTTTTTAGTCATTAAATAATAATGAATTCTTAGTTAATTCATTAAGGATTAAATATTCCAACATTTAAAATTTAAAATGACATCTGATATGATATCTATAAGAATGATAAAATATAAATTACTGTCAAATAGTACATGTTTTGAGTTAAACCTATATTTTAAATAAATGTAAGTCTATAGCAAGGCTAAAAACTAACATCTGTTCAATACTGGAAACACAAAATATTTTATTTCCTACATTTTTCAAAATAATGTGCATTACATTTTAGATAAACCCTTATCAATATGGTTTGTTTATTTCAAGAATTACAATTTTTGAACTGAAATAAATGAATTACAGATATCTGTGTATGTATATTTTTAAATATATTTTATATTTTTATAAATTGTATACAAACATGTATGATATGACATGAGATTGTATCTGTAAAGGAGAATTAATCTTTTTCCAAGATGAATATTATATGCTTCTTTAAAATAACTAGAATGCATGAGTAACGTGTTGCTCCATAGAGTTATTTCTTACTTATTTTGATACATGAAGCAAGGTAGAAAAAAAATGTCCCACAATTACTTCTAAAGTGTTTGGGAAGTGAAGCTATTTTTTTTTCTTTTATTAGAAACAAAAGAATTAAAGATCTGACTTGTGCAAACTCATAGCCAAGGAGGAGTTACTTGATGGATGAGCTGGTTCTTAACTTGGTGATTGCTTTCTAAATTCTGAATAACAACACCTTGTTACATAAATAGGTGTAATCTTGGAGGAATGTCCTTCGTATTTAATTTTTAATTTATGCTTCTTGCTAAGCCAAATAAAACCAATCTCAGAAGTGTAGATGCCAGAGAAGATTTTTTAAACTATCCCACCTCAGTGTTTTATAGGGTAGGTTTTTCTTGGAAGCCTGCTGTCACTCATCACTGCCATTTGAGAAATAGTGAGGAGACAACAGCGTGGCATTGAGACACTCACGTGTGGGAATGAGATTCTTACTACCATGCCTTTCACCTATGACTGTTCTCCAAGTGTGATGTGAGAATAGCTTGCATTATGTAATCACTTAAAGGGATTATTAAAAAATTAGTTTCCCACGTTCCACCCCAACTCAGATTCACTGAATCACAGTCACCTGGCAGGGTGCGGTTCGGGAATCTTCTTGGGAAACAGCTCTCCCTGGCAAGCTGACTGAGGGAGGCCACCGAGGGGCCGTGCAGGGGTTCTCTCCAGGGCGCGAAGTCGCAGGTCTCTGAAGGTCGTCCTACTGACCTTTAACGCATACTACACATTAATATCAAACCGACGTCTATTTACTGTATATGTTGTGATGCTTTTCTTTATATGATTGATAATTCGTGCAACTGCTAAAAATGATAGCATAGATTTTTAAATATTCCAAAATTAGCCCAATTCCTAGTTTGATGCTAGGTGACTGAAAGCTACTTAAATGCTAATTCCTGCACACCATTGAGTGACCACATCTGATTAGTCAATATAGTGGTGCTGGTATTATTTTGTGTTATTTCAGATTCTCCTTTCATAAACCTAAATGTCTTATTCTTTTTTCTTGAAGATTTGATTTGCTGTCCTGTTAAGGATGCAAACTACACTCCAACCTCAGTTAATGATACTATCTTTTTGTCATTCCCTTTAGCTGAGAATTATTTTTTGTAGTTTGACTTTTAAACCACTTTTGTTCCCCAAATACAAAATTATAGCATCGTCTTTTCTATATATAGACTATTCTCCTTAGATAGCTCCAACCTTACGAGATATAAAAGTGAGTGCATCCTCCTGAGAATTCTATTTACATAAAATAATGTCACACTTAGAATAAAAATTCAGATATTGATTCAAGTTGCCATTATTGATCTTGGACCCAATTTTAGAATTTATAAGGGTGAATTAATAAGGTTTAAAGGTAGTTAATAGCACAAGGACTCAGGAGCACCACTTAAAATGAAAAAGACATCATTATGTGGTTATGAAACTGTGACTGTATTTTTTATCATGTTTTTCTCTGTACATTTCTCTCTCCTGTATCTGGAATCATTCTGTGGTACTGTCTTCAGAAACTCTACATACTATTTCACATGTCAGTTACCCAAGATCATCATTTGCTAATGCAGTCTTTCATACATATCCTTGGTACCCTCAGGAGACTGGTCCTGGTCACACAGTGCAGATGCCAAAATCCATGTATGCTCAAGTCCTTCATTTAAAATGTAGTTTTTGCATATGACCAATGTATATCCTCCTGTATTCTCCAAACCATCTCTAGATTATTTACAATATCTAATACAGTGAAATGTTATGTACTTGTGATATTTCATTCCTTACAGCACAGTGACAAGAAAAGCGGCACGTGCACAATCTGGAGGTGGTAATTTTTTTTTAATTCTTCATTGGTTAAAACTACAAATACAAAGGACCAAATATATACATTTCTATCAAGAGCAGGCTCTATTTCTATAGCTTCACTGGGAATTTCTCAGTCTTTAAAATACAACTTCTTGATTTTTATGTTTCAGTGAATTTCCCTCCACTCAAGAGTGAGGTCTCTTACCTCTTTTTATATGAACACTCTGTGTCCATAGACAGACGTTGTCAAAGTGACAATAGTGATTGTTCTCTCATCCATTCTTTGGTATCTGTTAGCTTTCATTATGTAAATTTGAAAGTTAATATTCAAGTCCCTTTAAAATATATTTTTTTTACTTTTCATGGTACACAAAACAAAATATTTCTTAGTTTGCAAAACATGGAAAGAAGCTAATATGATCATCTAACACTAGCACATTTACCCCTAGTTGTCACAAGATTTAGAGGTCATAGAACATTTGCATATTATATAACAGTCTGAGGATAACATTTCTTATATGAGGGAGGTGCTTATGTTGTTGAAGGTCCCAATCAACATATGAATTCAAATTTTCAAAACCTAAGTCATATTTTACTGACGAAAAGATGAAGAAAAGATGAAGGTTAAGAAATTGAAAAATTAGTTGAAGACAAAATGAAAACTAAAATGCTGATAGGAAAGTTAAATTTAGAAAGTCATTGAAATAGTTTCAAAGTTACATATTGGAAAGAAAAAGTAGCAAGTAGCTGTAGCTAGTGAGAGAGCCCCAAAACCAATAAGGAGAAAAATTTCCCTAAAAATGATGGATGATTTCATCAAGAGAACGAAAATTAAATCAGAAAGAAGGAATGCATACGGTTAGTAAATTATATCAGACAAAATTCTGCAGAGCTAGAAAAAATAGGTATTGGATTCATTAATAATAAATTGAATTCTCTAAGTATTAAAAGAAAATAAAAGGCTTTTTCAATTAAGTGAAAAGGAGGTTAATTAACAATGGCACATAGGCATTTATTAAATATTTTTGGGTTCTCTTAAGAGATTCAAAAGCTTCCATTTGCCTTTTAATAGCCAAACTAAACTGCAGTTTGCTTATCACTTAAAATACATGATAGGATACTAAAGTTTAAATATTCTTGCCTCTTTTGCAGAATTTCAATAAATATTGCATATTTCAATGAAGCAAATATTATTAAATAATACTTATATTCTACTACAAAAGGACAACAGTCACAAAATTCTACAAATTTAAAAGTACCTGGCCCCAACAAACTCAGTACTAATCTGTGAAAAAGTTTTAAGCAGACAATATTTCTTGAAGGTAACATACTTTGCTGCTGTCCTGTTGTTTTGCATGATATAATTTGATTAAGATACTATCATCTCATGCATTTCTCTGAAATATCTTTCATCCTTTGTTTCTAGCTAAACAGTACAGTATTAGTAGATGTGCATTCACTATGTAGTACTAAGGTAGTATGCTTTTCTTTTGCCATTTTTTTCTGAAATAAGCACAATATTTTTTCAATACTATTATAAAAGATCTTTTAGATAGGCACAGAAACTTACTACGATGCCAACACATTTCATAAGATACATCACAACATATTTGCTATGGGAATGTTTGTGTCAGGTTACAAACTAAAGACGACAGATTTGAACCTGTGAAACACCATACTTTCTATATCAAAATGTTGAATTTTCCTCTCTTGAACAATGTTGGTTGGTTCTGCCTGATTTTAATATATGATGGGGAATCTTATACTAAATTTGCCTGTATTATCTGCCTCAACTGTACATGAGTGTTATTTTCAACTTTTTCTTGAAATGGAGTGGTTCAATAGATTACTGGAAACTGATTGCTTGTGTATTTGTCTACTAACTCTTGTCTAATATAGCAGAATTTAATACTTATTTAGCAAAGTAAGAAACAACAGAAACTCATTTTTAAGTTTAGAATATTAATTCAAATAAGTGTGAAGTCAATACTTTTTCTTACAAAATGCTGAGTTTATCTTTGCACACTGCGCAAAAAAGGGCAGAGTGAAGCATTCTGGCATGACAGTAGTTGTTTTTAGACTGTTTATGTGTGTGCATAGAAATTTACTGCAGTCATCAAGTTTCAGCTGGGCAGTGTTCACCATGGCCATCTCTTGCCTTCTCGAGTTTTTGTGTCATGTTGTGTGAGAAATTCTGCCTCTTCTATGCGTTTATTGTAGTCATTCTTACCCATATAAATTTGGCCTGCATTCCTTTCTAAAGGTTGCTGTAGTTGCATTGATTCAATAGCATGTTTCACATCTAAATGGTGCATATTTGAAATTGTGTTGATATTAAATTTCTTTTTACCTACAATAGACTAATTCTAGTAAACCAATTTCATTGTTTTCATTTTAGATGATTAAGCAAAATGCTATCTCCAGTAAGAAACTGGAAATGCAATCTCCACTAAGAAACAAATTCAGTAGCAGTATTGAAGAAACAAAAAGAAAGGTCTAGGTTAAACTAGAGCTCCAGTGAAATTCCAAAAAAATAAATGACTGTAGAAGCTTAAGTATATTAAGTGTATATTAACATGAAACGAAAGATCAGGTAAATATCCCTTTTAGACAACAATCAGCAACATCTCAATATTTAGATAAAAAGAAAAACTCAATTTTACCTATGTATTAGCCATGCAAACATGATATTGTAACACATTTGTGATCCAATGGAGTGAATATTTAGTGGATTTTTTCCTCTTTACTGACACAGTTTTCTACTTTCCACCTCATTCTTGAACATACAGACTAATTATACATCATTGTCTTTGTTGTAAAAGTCTTAGAAAAGGAATTCAGACAAATGTCTGTCAATGAATGAAGGTGGAAACCAATGTGGTCTATATCACACACACACACACACACGGCAGTATTATTTAGCTTTAAAAATTAGTGAAGTTCTGGCATATGCTGCAACATGAATGAATTCTGAAAACATTACATTACGTGAAATAATCCAGACATTGAATAACAAATTTTGTATGTTTCTACTTATCTGAGGCACTTAGAATAGTCAACTGCATACAACTTCATAAAAAACTAAAAAATATAATAAAAGAGCCTGAGTAGAATGAGGACTGGGATAATTATGCTGCTGGTACAGAGTCTCGCTTTGGGATGATCAAAAACATCTGATATGGAAGGCTGGTTGAATAATAATGTCAACTTTTTTTAATCTTGCCAAACTATATACTTAAAATGGTTAAAACAGTAAATTTTATGTAATGTATATTTTGCAACAGTGAAGAAAAATAGGGTAACAGAACTTAAAATACTTTTAGTCTATTTGAGATCTTTGGGTCACTCAGAAACATGCTGACATAAAACCAGAATCAGAAGAAGCAAAAAAAAAAAATAGGTCAAGGTCGACATCAATTACTATTAAAATAACTGTTATCTAATAAAATTAATCATTTTAGTGAGCCATTTTTAAAATATCTACACGTAAAAAATTCTTTAACATAATTTTCCTTTGAGAAATGTTCAGAATATTATGTGCTCTTTGTTTACATGTTCAAACTGGGCTAATAATACATTTTTACTTCTTATAAGGACACTTTGATAAGAAGTCAAATGTGAAATTAAAGCTGGCATGTTTAGGTTGAATTATTTGCTAAGATTTCTAATAACTCAGAAGTCAACTTTCATGCACATAGCTTATTTTTACCTTACAGATTAAAAGATACTAATTATTTAATCAAAATTATGCAAAAGGGTGCTGAGAAATAGTTGTCAGTGCTACATTGTCTAAGAGGGGGCTACATGAGGATAATGAGCTTAAACATATGACTATATTTTGCTCTGACATATATTAAAATTTTAAAACCAAGGTATATTAAAAGCAGGAGAGAACATATTTTAAATCTTTTAGCAAATTTTCTTAAATAAAAAGAATGTACCAATGTAATATTAACTTCTTCCTTATATTTTAATGTTAAACTAGATTTTTAGAAATTTAGATTCTATATTATCTGCCCTATGATACTTTAATTCTTGCAAATATGTTCATAAATCTCCTTAATCCTAAAAGTTTTTGTACTTCAAAAAGAGACAAGGATTAAAAGGTATCAACAAAAATAGTTGGCATTCCAACTTCTAAACTTTGCTCCTCTGGAAAAGATAAACGTTATCAAAAGCATCTTTTGCAGAATTGTGGGAGTGAAAGACTTGAAGCAACCTAGGGAATGTTTCTTCAATAAAACAAAATGGTTGAACCTCAATAAGAACAATGAGTTTTGTGTCATTTTGTCATAGTCCTGTTTCCTTGCTCTCCAACTCAGTGGTAACCATGGAAAACAACAATCTGCATTCCTGGTGCAGCTTGACAACTACTGTAGTTAACACTCAGAGCTAGAGCTCATTCAAAGACAACTCCAAAGATTGCTGTCACTTGGTTGAAAGGATCCCTGAAAGTCATGTCTGACTTCTAGTATTCCCAGTGCTAAAATTCTTCTCCCTTATAGGGGAATGATTAGAGGTGGGTAGTTATGAGGTCCTTTGTCAGAAACAACTATAGCAAAATGTTTTATCTTTGCAGCTTCCTGGGAAGACTGATAACTATTGAGACAAATAATAGACTGACCAAAATGAAAGCTTAAAAGGAAAAAGTGGAAAATGAGATGTCTTCAGGGGTTTCAAGAAAGACTTCAACATAATCTTGGGAATATAGATGACTATATTTTGGGTCATCTATAGATCATCTTATAAGGTCATAAGTGTTCATGTAGGATAATTATAGTAACACCATTCATAAGCAGGAAGTGAAGGCTTAGGAAAGAGCTGTAGACTTCCAGGCCAAGCAAGAAAGGAATGTACTAACATGCACAAAGATCCCTTAGTAAAGTTTGAGAGAAATTTTTGATCCACTCATTCATGGGAATTTGAGATCATGCATTAGTTAACTACTCAGCCAAACAAATGCAAACTTGAGAGGTCACATATGACAAAGAACACAGACTATTTGGATTTAGTCCAGAAAAGTTACTATACAAACAACAACAGCTATAACAAATTGTAAGAATACCAAATGCTAGGAAAAGGAGATGATCTGATCTATAGAGTGGTCATACAATATCACTCAAACTGTCTAGTTTTCAACAAAATATTGTGAGACATGCAAAGAAGAAGGGAACTTTACCCATGCTTAAAAAAGTAATCGATAGAAACAATTTTCAAGGAAATACAGATGCAGGTTTTATCAGAGAAAAATTTAAATCACCTTTTATGTTCCTTAACACCTTAAGGAAAATGATGCTTCAAAATATTATTTAAAAATATGTGAGAAGCCTGCTAAGCATCCCCAAACAACCAGGGACCTTTGGAACGGCCCTGGGGTTCTGCCTGGGCCCCACCCAGTGACCCCAATCTGCGGGGCAGCTTCAGTGGTTTGCCTGGCTTGAGCTGAAGGCCTGCACAACGAACTCCACCTACCCGTGCAGCCTTGGGACCTTGCGCAAAACCTGGTAACCACACACAGCATCCCCAAACAGCCGGGAGCTTTGAAACATCTCTGAGATCCTGCTTGGGCACCACCCAGCAAGCCCAAACAGCCAGGGACCTTTGGTACACTGCTGGGGCCCTATTTAGGCCCCATCCAGAGACCCCAAGCAGCTAGGGAACTTTGGTAAGTCGCTAAGGTCCTGGTTGGGGCCTACCCAGCAACCACAAGCAGCTGGGGAGCTTCAGTGGGCTGCCTGGTGTGAGCTCAGCGCCTGCACAGGGTACTTCCCCTAGCCAATCAGCCATGATACACCACACAGAACCTAGTAGAGCCCTGCCCAGCAACCTCAAGTAGCCAGGGAGCCTTGGCATGCCAAGTGGGGTGTGCTAAAGGTCTGCCCATTGTACTCCCCCTCTCAGGGAGCCTTGTGGTGCCACTAGGGATCTGGTAAGGCCAGCCTAACCACTCCCTCTCAACTGGGGAAACTCCCTGCAGTACAAACAGTCATCTTCAACCCAGGAAAGAGCTGGGATTTTGCATTCAGCTGACACAGGGGAATACAGGAAAATGAAAAACTGAAAGAGCAAAATGCAATCTCAAATCTACAACCCATCCCAAACAAGCCTAAGAGACATGGACATAGAAGAAATTATGAGCCATATACCTGAACCTTCTGAAATGATAGCAACTGAGTAAAGAAACAACTCCATGACACTGTAAAAGAATTCAGATTAGAAATACTCTCCCAGGTAAAAGAAGAAATGATAAACATAATGAAACAAATGCTGAACACATCTAAAGAAGACATAGTTAAAACAATAGAAAAGCACTGCAAAAATTTAATGAACACTACAAGAAAGAATTAGAATGCATGAAAGAGATTCAAAGAGATATCCAGGAATTCAAAAATTCCATCAAAAGCTGGCAAAGCCACCTCAATGAATGTGAAGACAGAGTTTCAGACCTTGAAGATAAGATTGCTGCTAGTGAAGAAGAAAGGAAAGATCTTTTAAAAATAACAAGCAAACGAAAATACAAGTACAATTTATTGGAACCTGTGGGATATAATGAAAGCAGTCCTCAGAGGGAAATTTATTGTGGTGAATTCTTGCATCAGAAAAATAGAATGAACACAAATAGACAACCTGATGCTACACCTAAAACATCTATAAAAAGAAGAGCAAATCAAGCCCAAAGTCAAAAGAAGGGAGGAAATTATAAAGATCACAGCTGAAATTAACACAATTGAGGCTAAGAAAACAACAAAGAATTAATGAATCAAAGAGTTGGTTCTTTCAAAGAATAAATAAAATTGATAAGCCCCTAGCCAACCTTATTTAAAAAAAAGGAAAGAAAAAATTCAAGTTCATGCAATAAGGAATAAAAAGGGTGAACTACAGACCTTGTGGGAATTCAGATCATGAATAACTACTTCAAAAATCTTTACTCTCCTAGGTTTGATAACACAGAAGAAATGCACAGATTCCTAGAAATATATGAATTACCAAAGCTGGATAAAGAAGATATAAAACTGCAGAACAACCCAAATTCAGTTAAGGAAATTAAAAATGTAATTAGAACCTTACCAACAAAGAAAAGTCGATATCCTGATGGATTCACAGCTGAATTCTATAAGAAATTCAAGGAAGACTTAACACCAACACTCCTCAAACTCTTCAAATTGAAAGGGTAGCAATTCTGCCTAACTCATTTCTGGAAGCAAGTTTTACCCTAATACCAAAACCAGTGAAAGACCCAATCAAAAAGAGAACTACAGGCCAATCTTCCTAATGACCATAGATGCAAAAAACCTTAACAATACTGAGAAATAGAATGCAGCAAGTCATCAAGAAAATTATACATCACGACCAAGTGGAATTCATCCAAGGAATGCAGGCATGGTTCAATATATGCAAATCGATAAATGTAATACACCATATCAATAAGGCCAAAGATAAGAATCACATAATCATTTCAATAGATGCAGAAAAAGTTTTCAATAAAGTCAGGCACTCATTCATGATAAGAACCCTTCAGAAAATCGGAATAAATGGTCTTTACCTTAATCTGATAAAAGCCATCTATGACAAACCAACAGCCAGCATCACATTAAATGATCAAAAACTGAAAGCTTCCACTCTAAAATCGGGAACAAGACAAGGATGCCCACTATCACCACTCCTACTCAATATAGTGCTGGAAACATTAGCCAGAGCAATTATACAAGAGACAGAAATAAAAGGAATAAGGATAGGAAAGAAGGAAGTTAAATTGTCACTATTTGCAGATGACATGATCCTCTATATAGAAGATCCCCAAAATGCCATTGAAAGATTTCTAGATGTAACGACCAAATTCAGTAATGTAGCTGGATACAAACTCAACACTAAAAAATCAATAGCATTCCTGTACACAAAGAACAAACTCACTGAGAGAGAAGTAAGAGAAACCACATCCT
Organism: Cuniculus paca; assembly: GCA_004365215.1. NCBI lineage: Eukaryota > Metazoa > Chordata > Mammalia > Rodentia > Cuniculidae > Cuniculus > Cuniculus paca. The sequence goes on from RJWT010044886.1 coordinate 10,651, forward strand.
TCACAACAGCATCCAAAAAAATGAAACAGTAATCAATCTAACAAAGGAAGGAAAAGATCTATTCCATGAAATTTACAGTACTCTGAAAAAAGAAATCAAAGAAGATCTCAGAAAATGGAAAGACATTCGTTTTGATGGATAGGAAGAACAAACATTGTGAAAATGACCATTCTCCCAAAATTGTTATATAGACCGAATGTAATTCCAATCAAAATACCATTAGCAAAGCTCACAGATCTACAGAAATCATTCCTAAAATTCATCTGGAACCAGAAAAGATCTAGAATAGCAAAGGCAATTCTGGGCAACAAAGGCAAGACAGGAACCATCACAATTCCTGACTTGAAATTTTACTGCAAAGCTACTGTGATAAAATCAGCATGGTACTGGAATCAAAACAGACTGGAAGATCAATGGAATAGATTTGAAGATACAAACAAACTACAAACACACTCAGCCACCTTATCTTTGACAAAGGAGCCAAACATGTTCACTGGAAGAAAGATAGCCTCTTTAACAAGTGTTGTGGGAAAAACTGGCTTTCTGTATGCCAAAAACTAAAACTAGACCTATGCCTATCACCATGCCTTAAACTAAAGTCAAAATGGATGTAAGATGTAAACATTAAAACAGAAACACTAAATCTGTTGGATGACAAAGTATGTAAAAATCTTGAAGACATAGGGGTAGGCAGGGAATTCAAAAACAAAAATTAAACTGCACAGGAAATACTTCCCAGAATCACAACTGGGATCTCGTGTTATTAAAAAGTTTTTGTATGTCAAAAGAAATCTCCAACAGAGTTAAAAGAAAAACCACGAGTTGGGAAAAAATCTCAGTCAACTGTACCTCAGACAAAGGACTTCTATCTAGAACATGTAAGGAATTAAAAATAATCAGGGGTCCATAATTCAAAGACCCAATCCAAAAATGGGCATCTGAGATGAATACACGCTTCTCAGCTGAAGAAATACGAGTGGCAAATAAATACATGAAAAAATGTTCAGCATCACTGGTCATTAGAGAAATGCAAATTA
>RJWT010044887.1:0-11701 GCA_004365215.1 Cuniculus paca
GATCCTCCTGCCTCAGCTCCTGAGTGGCTGGGACGGCTGGTGGGCACTGTGCCCTGCTCTCTCCAGAACCTCTCATCACCCACTCATCACGCGGTGGCTCCACGCGCCCCTCCCGAAGCCTGGGTAACCACTATTCTCATTTCCTGAGTCTGACTATCCTAGGTACCTCACAGCAGTGGGATTATACCACGCTTGTCCTCCGATGCACAGCTCGTATCAGTTAACACGCCGCCAAGCTGCCTCCACGGATGACTCTTCTTTTTCTGCTACTGGGGGATCAAACTCATGACCTTGCGCTTACTAGGCAAGTGCTTGAGCTGCTGAGCTAAATCCCTGGCCCCCCAAAAAGAAAGATGATTCTTTCTTTTTCTTCTGAGACAGGGTCTCACTAGGTAGTCCAGGTTGGGCTTGTACTCATGGCGATCCTCCTGCCTCAGCCTCCCAAGTGCTGGGATGACAGGTGTGTGCCACCATACCCAGTCCACGGACGAGTCTTGGTCGTTTGCGTTTTCCTTGTTTTCTACAGTGCACATATGTGACCTCACAGTTCGTTATCATGCAGCACTTCAGGAAGCTCAGGAGAGACAGGTGCTCATTTGTCTTTCCAATGAAGAAGGGCCGCAGTGGGATGACCCCGGGGCCCAGCCAGCTCCATCTACAAACACGCGTACTGGAACAGGCAAGTCACCAAGACAAACAGTCACACACAGAATGTGGACCACCACTGCCAGTCAGTGCTGTGCATTCGTCCCTGCAGGGCCTCGTGCTGGGAATGCAGACAGGCAACATGTGAAGCTGTCAACCAGGGAGACAAACACATGAACATACAAGCTGAGAGGAGCCTGGATTTCTGAATACAAGAGCTTGGAAAATGTATTTTACAAAGTAAAAAAGGGAGACACAAACAGCTTCTGTGAGGAAGACAAAGGCTTTTTTTTTAGGTGCTGGGGATTAAACCTCAGACCTCATCATAATAAGCAAGGGCTCCACCACTGACCCACACCACCGCCCTGCAATCTAAATGCTGCAGGCCGGGGGACACAGCTCTGCGGATGGTGTATGGCCAGCATGCATGAGGCCTAAGGCCCACCCATGCCCCCTCCCCAAAGTTATGACAGCCAGGGCTTTTCTTAGGAGCTTGACCTGTTTTGACTACAGAAATATTCATGTGAGCTAGCACTGTAGGTAGGATAAAACTGTTAACCCCTTCAAAAGTAACCAAATTAGTGGCTTTACTATGTCCAGGAAGTCAAATTATATACTTTCTTCATTTTAAGATGACATCTGGAGGGCTGGGGATCTAGCTCAGTGGTCTAAGTGCCTGCCCGGCAAGGGCAAGGTTGTGAGTTCAATCCCCGGTACCGGAAAAAAAATAAAAATAAAAAATAAAAAAAGATGACATCTGGGCACTAAAGAAGCAACTAGTAGGTTACAAAGACAAAAACAAAGAAAATATCCACAAAACAGTGAAAAGGCTAGTCTCTAATAGGAAAACAACCCTACAGAAGCTCTGGTTTGGTGCCAAGAATAAACATCCGTTTTTTTCTTCTTTTCACAGGGCTGGGGATTAAACTCAGGGTCCAGCACATGCAAGGCAAGTGCTTTACCACGGAGCGACAGCCCCACTCCTTCTATTCTACGCTATCAGACTGCATTTGATGCTGGGACAGTCTTGCTAATCTGCCCAGGCTGGCCTTGGATCTGTGACCCTCCTGCCTCAGCATCCTCAGTTGCTGGGATCATAGGCATGCGCCACTGTACCCAGCCCACGTCCCTCGCTGGACACAAGCTTTCATCTGCTTTTGCTACAGGGCAAGTGGGTGGTCAGGGTTTGCCCACCAAGCTTCTCACTGTGTGGTGTGGTGAGCTGGGTGGTGTTTAGATGTGGATGACACAAAGGGCAGCGTGAGGAGCTTACAACCCGACGCGAGGGACGGCAGCACGCCTGTCATGTCACCAAGGCGAAGGAAGACATTAGCACGCACGGCACTGAGGATGCCACACGAGACACACGCTTGTACCTGGGTGGTCAGGATGCTGCTCTGCGAGGACACCCCCGAGCAGGCGTCGGAGCAGTTCGTTTCGCTCTCATACCCAGACGCTGTTTCACCTGAAACGGCAACAAAAACAGAGGCCCCAGGGTAGACGTGGTCGGTGAGCACTGGTTGCAGTGTGAGGAATCATCCAACTCTGCTCTCGGGCACTGGGGTTTCCCCTCGAGAATCCTGACCCTAAAAACCAGAGGCAAACCCACGAGAGCCGGCACACTAACGCCACCCACTCGGAGACGGTGTTCTAGCCGGCTCCTGACGCATCAGGAGGAGGGAGGCGAAAGCACGCGACGGTGCTCCTGTGGGGTGAAGTGACCAGCTCGTTTCTGTGACTGTGGCAAACCCCTGAGCCTGGCTCCGATACCTGAGTGTGGCTGCGCGCTCTGCCCCGCGTGGGGTCCATCTCCCTCAAGGCCGGCCTCCCCGTCCTCATCACCAGAAACAGCATCCCTGTCGCTTAGGACGAACCCTTGGTTCCCAGCGGGAGGCCGCACGTGCGTGGCAGGAGGGGGCGACGTCAGGGAGGGATCCTGGGAGGTTGTGTTCGCTGCGGAGTCCTCCGGGGCACTGCACTGGGAGGAGAACAAGCTGCCGGAGCACCTGACGTCTTCACCCAGCTGAGGTTCCGGGGACGCCTCCGCTGCCGCCGGCTCGTGAGTGCAGTCGCGGGAGCTGGCCTTCAGCGACCCCCGGCTCCCCTCTGTTCCCTTGGACATGTGCTCTGTTGCAGCGGTGCTGGGTCTGGTAGACTGAGGAGTCTCGGTTCCTTTTCCAAACAGTAGATGTTGGAAGCAGGGAAGTTCTTCGTCCTCACTCGACACGTTCTCTTCGGAAGACTCCAACTTCCGTGCCCCTCTTTGGTGACCCCGGGCCAAAGCGGTATGGGTTAAAGGGCTGGGGCTCCTGCTGAACTGTCTTCTTTGGACACTTTTGCTAAAAACGGCGGACGTCTCCTTAATGTCAGCAAAGCTGGTATCTTCCTCCCTGTCCTCATTGTCTAACAGGTCATCCGGTGTCTCAGAACAAATCTGAGAAGCGGGGCTCCTTCCAATGGGCTGTCTCTCGTGCTCTAGGGTGAGACAGGGAGGGAAACCTGCGTGCACACCCTGGGCAGCGGCAGCTGCACTTCCTCCCGGCCTCTGCGCTTCCAGCTGCTGGCGGTCGCCCACAGGGAGACTCTGCCTGGAGGCTTCCGGCTGCAGCAGCCCCGACCTGAGCACGGCATCCAGTTCAGGCCCTCTGGGTCTCCCGAGCGCTGCCGGAACAGTCCCACTGCTGGAGCCCACTAGGCTCCCACTGCCTGCGCTGGCCTCCGGGGGGGCGCCGTGAGGGATGCTCTCACTTCCCACCTCTTCAGCAGGTGATGTGGGACGGGCTTTCTTACACGGGCTTTCAACAACAGGAGAAACAGACGGCATGCGACTCGGGTTTCTCGAAATTCCAAGTCTGGCAGCAGTGAGGGGCTCGGTTTCATGGGCCCCGACCTGAGCTGATGGACAGAGCCTCGAGCCCCGGGTGGCGCTCCATGGGGCACCGGCACCTGGTGGGTCCTGCCGGGAAAGCACAGAGGGGCCCGAGGTGCCAGTGACTGCCTGCCCCAGTCTGCCCTGCAGCTGCTTCCCGCTTGGACTCCCTATTTGTTTCTTAAAGGACTCAGAGGAGGCACAGACCGCCGTAGATCCCTTGTCTGGGTTTCCTGAACTTGAAAACAGGGCAAATGACTGCCGCTTGGAAGCCCGGAACGTATTCTGTAAATACTGAGTGTCCAGCTCACTGTCGTCCATTTCTGTGTTTGCCTCCTGGGCGTGGCTCACGTCACATCGCGGTGGATCATCAGAACCTGCGCTGTCCGTGGCAGTGTGTGGAAGCTCCTGGGGCTTTGCGACTGCCACGTACTGTGCCACACACTGCCGTGTCGCTTTCCATGCCTTCCTGCTGCCCTCGGCCTCCAGTAAGGAGAAGCTGTCCTGAGTGCTAGAGGCAGTGTCGGGGATCAGAGAGACACTGGTGCTGTCTGCAGACCTCTCGGTTTGCAAGCCCTTTTCTCCACTTAGTACCAGATCTTTGGGGTCTCTGCTACTACTGGACGCTCGAACTGTTCCTGGGTTTTCTTCTACCCCTTCCTTCTGTGGGCTTGGGTTGACAAATCGTTTATCAGGGCTTGAACTGTTAGTAAATGAACCGGGCGTGTCTGCTGACCTCAGCTCTGGGCTGGCCTCCTTGGCCCCTCTCTTCTGTCCCTGCTCGCCTGGCTCATTTTCTTTGGCTCGAACGGAAGTTTCCGGGTCCCCTGGGAAGTGCAGCTTCCTGCTGTACCCGACCGGCACTTGCTGGGACCCTTTTCCCGTTATTTCTTCACTGCTGGCGCAACTACCGATTTGCAGCTCGGTGAGGCCCGGTGGGCTGCCGCGGGCCACACGCCTGGCTGAGGACCTCCTCCCCAGCCTGTTTTCTCGAGGAGCTTGTGAATGGTGCACCCTGAACTCTGGTCCCATGTGGCCCGTGCTGCTGCTCCCGGGCTCTGCCCTCGTGCTGGAAGCAGACTCATTTTCCAGCGATTGCCCTGGGTTAGGGTTCTTCTGTCTCAGAACATCACCCCCTTTTGTCTCGTTCTCATGACCAGTATTAGGAATATCCGTCACTGGACCGCACTCTGTTACTTGCTCTGTTCCCTGAGTTACCCTCTCAGCAGTCTTTCGAGCAACCGCCGAGTCTGCCTGCTTGATGAAATCCTCAGGACGAAGGCCAGGCGCGGCTCTCCTCTTACGCTTCACTGCACCTGAGAGGGGACGCTCTAGTGTCCCTGGTGCTTCAGCAGCAAGGGCCTGCACTGCATGACCTGCAGCCGTGTGGCTTACGCTGGGGAGGCTCGCCTTTCGCCTATAGGTTTTCCCAAATACTTGATTTTCCACGCTGCCCCTCACTGCTTGGGGGCAGGCTCTCCCCGCAGCGTGGGTTGGAGCACTCTGAGGATCGCTGGCCAGCAAGTCAATTTTCCCAGAAGAGCCGGAAAAGCCCCCTAAGTCTTTTGGATTTGCTTCTTCAGCATCAGATTCTGACTCTCTGTCACATGTGTGGTCAGAAGTCACCATTTCATCGCTTCTGGAAAACCACTCATTAACTTTCTGAATGCTGCTGTTCAGTGTGACCCAAGGGACATCCTGGGTCTCTCCGAGAGTCTCTGAGCGCCGTGGTGTCTGCTGTTCCTGCTCCCCCCGCTCACGCAAGGGCTCAGCAACCTGCTCCCCTGCATGCTCTGGGCTGGGCATCTGCCCGTCAGCACAGCTCCCCTCGCTCTCGGCCCATCTGCTGTGCTGGCTCCTCGAGGGCCCAGGCTGTTTGCTTTTATCACAGAATTCAGCCTTTTCTACACCCATTCTGTCTTCTGTGGGTAACAAACGGCTGCTCCTGTGCTGTAATGAGCTGGCATGAGTCTCGGTGCCACAAGGCTCCACATGCAAGTCTGCAACGGAGCCATCCTGGTGCCTTTCCAGATGCTGCTCGGCGGTGTTTGCAGCTTTGCTGCCGGGCTGTGGACAGTCAGTGTCTATGATGCCCTTCTCAGGAACCTTGCAGGCAGCTGGAAACACACAAGAACAGTGGGGTGCTTAAACACTGAACTACGAAAGAGAAATACAACTTGGGAGTAGAAATCAAGCAACTAGGTTTTTAAGAGAAACTACCTTCAAAACCACCAACTACTTTTTTTTTTTTTGAGACAGGCTGGCTCTTGCTAGGCAGTTGAAGCTGCCCTCAAACTCACAGCAATCCTTGTGCCTCAGCCTCCCAAGTGCTGGATTATAGGTGTGCGCCACCACACAGGACTCCACTTTTAAAATGTAGCTCATATTCTTTCATATAGTTCCTACTCACATAGATTTCACTCTTTCCAATCACAATAATTAAAAAGTTAATTTCAGGGCCAGGGATTCAGCTCAGTGGCACAAGCATCTGCCAGGCAAGCATGAGGTCGTGAGTTCAATCCACCATACCAAAAAAAAAAAAAAAATTCCAGTGTTTTCCCTATGCACAAACCATACCTCTCCCTCCCCTCACCTCTAGGAGTGAATCAAAGCACAGTGTTTGATTCTCGGACACAGGACCACGTTTCATCTACACACTCACACACCCTGCCCTCAAACACCAGTTGGGAAAAGATGAAACAAAACACACCAGTAAAACATGAAGGGCATGGGACACAGTGGTGCACACCTGTCATCCCAGCGCTCAGGAGGCAGAGGCATGAGGATCATCTTGAGTTCAAGACCAGCCTGAACTGCAGAAACCCTGTCTCAAAAAAACTGAAAAAAAAAGAAAAAAAAAAAAAAAAAGGACAACAACCCATCACATTCACACCCATCTCATTCCATGGAAATGTAAGGCTATTCATGGCACCCAGAGAGAGAATTCCATTCTGTTCTAACTGCCGAGAGACCCTGTGAGTTAGAAACGTGCAGCACTTTCCAGAATAATCCAGTCCTAGCACTGTGCTTACCCACCCGCTCCCCTTGCGCTGGGAAGACTCACCGTCACTCTGTTTTGCAGAATCGGGACAGGCTTCAGCCTTGGTTGCTTGCGGGGTGAAGAACAACAATTCCTGGTCTCTCATGCTGTGGGGAGAGGGGGAACACGAATCAGTGTGAGACGCACAAGGTCGAACGCAGCTTCTCTAGGTGGCGCTGTAGGAGCTGACCCACAGACAACTCGCCTGTTCATGCTTCTGAGCAACCTGAAGTCGGAACGGGAGCAGCAGTGCAGGGCACTGCTGCATGGACGTGCGGACGAAAGCTGGACCTAAGTGACCGCAAGGAAGGTGAGGGACGCTTGCTCCACGTGCATCTTGACAAGGCGGCAGGAGCAAACACACTGAACAAGGGTCCACCCCCCACTGTGGGCTGCAAAGATTCAACTCTGCTACGTTGCTTTCTGCACTCTCCGTGCCAGGCCAGAAGCTACTTCCTTTGGTCTCTAGAGAAAGAATCCTACATGTCGTTCAGACTGGCCTTGAACCTGCTATGGAGCCCAGCAAGGTTCAAACTCAGGATCCTCAGTCTCCAGCGCTGGCTTGCAGGCTTGGGTGACCACACCCAGGAACTTCCTCCCAACCCTAAGACCAGCGAAAGCCACTTGCCAACCAAACCTGACTGATAAGCCACCACCCTAACTCAGCTCAGTAGTGACAGACCTTGGGGCAAGCAGTGCTCCTAAGGAAAGGACCCTGGCAGGAGCCCGACGAGGCCTGCTGACAGGCTGCTCTGTAATATACACAGACAAGGTTGGGAGGCCGTGGAGTTAAGGGACAGAGGAAAGAAAAGAGCAGCCCCCATTCCCACTGCGTAGATACTACTGCATACAAGAAACTCAGCTAGAGAGAAAGCACCTTCCAGTGTTATCCTGCACTCAATTTTGAACACTGCTAATAAATAAAACAAAGAAGGCATTTGCTCAGGTACAGAACGAGGAGATGAAATCCCATGGTCTCTGAAGTTTCTTCTAATACCATGACTCTAATCTAGGAAAAAGCTAATCCTTAATATAAATGAAGTATGACAATACCAGCTCCACTGACGAAGGCGCCTTATTCCTCACCTGCAGTAATAGGACTTGTTCACTGTGTCTTCAGAGGAATCCGATCCTGAAAGAACAGTCCCAAGCCCCAAAACAGATGGGTAAGCAATTTTTTAAGTTGAGAGGGTTAAACTAAAATTATGTTCCTGCGGCAAAATAGATACTTATTAATCTAGAAGTATTTACGAAAGACTTCCCGTGTGTTCCTTGGGGACCAGAAAAGGACTGAGGCACAGGCTCTGAAGCCAGCTACCCAGGTGTGAGCCCACGTCTCCTCTGTGCTAACGAACTTGGCTGAATGTCCACACCTCTGATTGTCACTGCCATCCAGGAAGTGTGATGGTGGTGTGTGGGGGCTCCAGGAGGTCGCCCTTCCCCACGCTGAGACACAAAGCATCATGGAAATGTGTTTGAGTGCTGAGCTCATCTTAGCAGCTCAGCTCTTCCCAATCGAGTGCAGCTTATCTAATGCCTCCGAATGGGACTTTCTATTTTCCCGAAATTCATTCTCCACACTTACAAGGTTCTCCAAGGTAGAAACTGCATCTTTTCCATTATTTATAACTCACCACAGATCTCATAAAATTATTTTGTTTTTATTTCCCAAAACTCCCTGCCGGACCAAGGTTTTCAGCAGATGTGACAGTGACCCAGCCCCCTATGTATCATCGTGGACTTATGGAACCCGTGCTCCTTACCCAATTCAATGTAGACAGATCTATTTTGAGGTTGCACTTGCTGCTTGGTCCTCAGAGGTCTTATGATTTCAAGGTCAGACAGCTGGGCCTCACCAGTTTCCTGCTAAATGGTGAAGAATGGTCACCCATTGACTAGTTCTGTGTTTCATTCCTAAAGGGAAGCTCCCAGCCACAGGCAAAACTATCGATCAACTACAGTTCAGGACTGCTGGGAAAATACCTGGCAAAGCACACCCTAAAATGTTGAGGCTACATGTGGCTTCAGTAATTTTTCCTTCTATTACTTAAAACATTTTCAAATAATGTATTATGTATAATGTTTTAAATAATTTTTTTTCTAGCAATCTTTTTTTTTTCCTTTGGTACTGGGAATCAAACTCAGGACTTTGTGCTTGCCAGGCAGGCACCTGTGCCACTGAGTTATGTCCCCAGTTCTTTTTTTTTTTTTTTTTGCGGCACAGGGGATCAAACTCACAACCTTACGCTTGCCAGGCAGGCGCTTAGGCTGCTGAGCTAAGTCCCCAGCCCTCGTGTTTTTTAGACAGGATGTCACTGTGCCATTCAGGCTGGCCTTGAGATCACTTTGTAGCCCAGGGTGGTCTCGAACTCACAACAATCTTCCTGTCTCAGCCTCCCGAGTGCTGGGATTACAGGCGCGAGCCACTGGGCGCGGCTTATCCCCAGTCCTTTTAATAATTTTTTAAAGTATTAAAATATTTTAAAACTGACACTTGAATATATTTCTAATCACACCCAATAAAGAATTGGCAGCTAAAATAAAATAAATGCTAACGAAGAATAAATGAACTGAGCATGGTGCTGCATAATTGTAATCTCAGCAACCCAAAGGCTGGGGCAGGAAAATTTCAACTTTGAGGCCAGCCCAGACAATATACTGAGACGATTCACCAAAAAAAGAAAACAAAAAAACAAAAAACAAAATAAAACAAAACAAGCAGAGCATGATGGCACATGCTTGTAACCCCAGCACTCAAGATGCTGAGGCAGTAGGATTGCTGACAGTTTGAGGCCAGACTGGGCTACACAGGGAGTTCAAGGCCAGCATAGAATAGATACAGAGACCCTGTCTCAAAAGAAAAGAAGAAAAGAGAGCGAGAGATAAATGATGACAATAAAACCCTGTGTTCCTAATGTTAGTCAAGGAGAGAATATTTATGTCTGGGATTTTTGATGGTCCCGAGGACTGAAGTTAGAGCTTTGTAGTACTCGGCGAGCACTTGAACCCTGAGCTACATCCCCAGTCCCTGAATATTTAAAAGCCCAACATTACTTTATTGAAGCTTCTCTTCCTCCTATTCTGTCCACCTACACCTACTGAAAAATGAATGCCCATATCTCGAGAACTATTAAGTCTCTATTATTTATTCACAAAAGCGTAATAACAGAGGCTGGGGATTTAGCTCAGCAGCCTAAGCACCTGCCTGGCGAGCGCAAGGTTGTGAGTTTGATCCCCAATGCCGCAAAAAAAAAAAAAAAAAAAAGCGTAATAACAGAGTAAATCACTGTGTTTTCTTTGACAATCATGCCTTTTAAGCTGAGTAATTTCCAAATGCTTACGAAGCCCAGGGACCCTGTGGCTCTTCTGGACACGCATCAGAGCTGAGTCTCTCCTGTTTGCACCAGGTGCCCTCATCCTCCTGAGCGCCTCGAACTCCTACTGACAAGAGGCCTGTCCAGCCCTACCTATGCCTCCTCCTCACCAGCCTCTCATGTGACTCTGTAAGCACCTAACTCGTTCTCCAACTCACCCCACTTAATAAAGAGATCTCAGAGAAATGGAAATGCCTTACCAAGGCAGCGTTTTCAGGTTCACTCTGTCGAAGTCTTTTGGCACGGTTTCGGTAGCCCATGCTTTGGATGATAGAAATCTCCTCCTTTCCATGTTCAGGAGAACTACTTTCCTTTTTTGAAAAGTTGTAACTGTTTTCAACTGTGAATCACAAGGGAACCCACTGCATAGTTAGGGAAAAATGTACCGATTTTCTTTAAAGAAACTAAGAGAAATTCTGTGTGTGCTCTTTGTTGTGTTAAGATGGTTATTACTGGTATTCAGGTTACCCCCCCAAATTTTTTTTAAAAAAAAAAAAAACAACTTTGGAAATTCTATTCCCAAGAAACAAACACACACACATTTGTCGCAGTTATTTCTATTCCTTTTTTTCCACTTTAAAACTTGTAACTTTGTCTATTAATACCGTATTACACTGAACGTAAGACACTGACGAATGTAAAGCCCACCTTGGCTTTCTGTACCACTATGGGAGAGCTGAATTAACCCAGACCAGCGACGGTTAAATGCTCTCCACTACAGAGATGTGAAGATGTGCGTTCCACAGCTGATGACTAACATGTGAGACAGATAGGAAGGGTTTAAAACAGACACTGACCCAGCTAGAATTAACTGAGGCCACTGGGCCTCCTCACCTGCACCCTGGCAACAACCGCCAATGTCCCAGGCTTTGGGGCCGCCACTCACCCTGCAAGCTGCAGTCGAGCTCGAAAGCGTGGATTACTTTCAACAGCTCTTCAACCAGCTGGCTGAACCTCGTACTCTCCTGTAGGCTTCTGAAATTAAATTGTTTGGGAGGCACACTTAGCATATCATTTTGAACTTCTCTCTCTCTTTTTTTTTTTTTGGTACCAGAAATCAAACTCAGGACCTTGTGCTTGCCAGGCAGGTGCTTGGGTTGCTGAGCTGTAACCCCAGCCCTTCAACTTTTCAAGGACACAAAAATGGGGAAAGACATGTAAACAAATACAAGGTTAGGTGTTCTACTGCAGCCACAGCAGAGAACGGTGCTCACAGGAACAGAACTATTAAGAGACCTCACGTGATAACCACCGCGACACTAACCGTAGGTAAACTGTGTGGCAGGGCAGACTGCTTCCACAATTCTTTGCCATTCATGTAAGTCTACCAAAAGACTAGCACTCCCTACTGCAGTATCAGCGAGTCCTTAGTAGATGTAAATCCCTCACGGCAGGGATTTCCATCAACTTGAAGAGACAGACAACATCCAGAGAGAGATCTGAACTCAGGAAAGTGGAAGGAAAACACAATTCACTCATTCCTTTAAGTAGCTGAACACCTACTAAGCTCTGGGCACTGGAGGAACAGCATTGAAAGACAAAGTGACCATTACAGAACCTCACCAGGGCGGAAGAAATTGGCGACACAGAAATGCACTGCAGGGGTAAATAGGTAGATAAAAATGCCACGAGAGGAAGAAAAGGAAGACTAGCAGCCAGCTGGCATAGGGCGATACAGGCCTATGACTTTCTCTAAGACTTCCAGTTCTGGCGTTATTCAGGAACACAAGAGGCAGCGAGCATCTCCAGCCACTGCACCCTGAGACCCTGATG
>RJWT010044888.1:0-11711 GCA_004365215.1 Cuniculus paca
TGGGTTTTCATGAGAGCAGACCTGGTCAGGTCCTGAGAATCTAAGCTGTTTAGGAATCTAGGCAATATTGCCTGAAATGCGCATGGGAGAGCATCTTGGATCAATCAGCTTCCTCGGGTCCGCCCACAACCTGGAACTCCAAAATGACTGGTTTTTCTGGCCTCAGTGGAAGCAACTTCCGTGGGTCCGCCCACAACCTGGCGCTGACGCCTGAAGTGGTTAGCAGTCTTGGCCCCGGGCCTAACCTGCCCGACTCCAAGATGGAGCCTGGCTGATCACTCTCTCCCGTGGGGTTGGGGTGGAATTCCAAGCACTCACCAGCAGCCAGCACAGATCTCTGCATCCACCACTCTCCTTCACCCATGCGCCTCTCCGCAGAGACCTCTGGGGTTGACTACAGCTGCGACCATGACCATAACCGCTACCGCGCATCTCCGGGTTCAGCAGGTCTTCCGGCAGGGTGAATCCAGCTCCAGGCTAATGTGCTGCCAGCCACCACCTTCTTCTTTGTTTAAATTCTTTTTAATTCTCTTTGTGGGCTTCAATTCATATTTTAGATTCTTCCTTGGTTCAGGGGACCCACTTCCTTCCTTCTTGTCCTCTCCATGATGTTATATTCCAGCATCTGAACTGTTTCTCTCAGATAGACTGTTTACTCTGCTGCTTACTGTTCCACCATCTTTTCTTCTCCAACAACATCAAGTTAGAAGAAAGATTAAGGGGCTGTTATATAAATCCTGATATGGACGAGAGATGTGAAATAGGATGAATTGTTCTAACTCCTGGAGGGGAGACAGTCAGTCAGTCAAGCTAACTGCTGTCAGCACTGTTTCTGTAATGGTCAGGATGAAATGGAACCAAAACAAACCATGTCTGAAGAGATAAACGTTACAGAGCTCAAAATTCAAGAAGACAAAAGTGTTTTCAGGTTTTAGAGGCAAAGATGGTGGTGAGAACTAGAGATGAAGTTAGAGAGCTGAGTAAAAACGAGATTTGAAGAGCAAAGTTACCACCAGGGTGAGAGTTTCATTGTAGAATGGTGTAGGTTGTCCAAAGCTCTGATGGGAGGAGCTCACCCCATGTTTTATCAGTCACTCTGAGCAGAGAATGCATAGACAGTCACTTCTCTGGCTTTGAAAACAATGGGAAGTCTATTTGCTTTTGACAGTAACTTCATCGGGCATCGACCAGTCACAATTTCAAAGGCTTTGTGAAAGCTAGATTGGTTCTAGGAACTTTCTGAAGAATTTGCTTTTCTTTGACAGACTATGATCGCCACAAACTAGTTGTGAATCTCAGAGAACATCACAGAACAGGAATGAATTAAAAAGTTGCAAAGCTCAATCAGGATTTTTAAAAAATAGAATAAAATCTAAAAATTAGAATTATGCCATTTTATAGCAGAAAGGATCTTCCTTAGAACTTCTTTATAATTCTCCACTTAAGCTCTAAACTGAATTTTCGAAAACAGCATTTTTTTGTTTTACAAGTGTTTTTATATCTGCAGGAACACTTCTATTTTATTTTTAATGTCTAACCATCTCCTCCTCTTTTTATAATAGTAGATTGGATTCGTAGACAAATGTTACAGCTTGCAAGAATAACTTGCCATGCACTTAAAGTTTAATCTTAGTTTAAAGATCATATTCATTAAGGCATAAAAGAAGTGAGGACATTTATATGTAGAAGACAGTATGTTTTTAAAAAAATCTAGATGTACTGTATTGCCAAAAGAACACAAGAGTTGTTTTGAATAATGTCTTTGATCTTGCCAGTGGGAATTTCTAGTCCAGTTAAGATACTATTTTACAGTGGTTGCCCTTGTATAAGTAGGTGTGAAATATCTCAAGAGTAAAATCTCGTCTGTTGTTGCCAGAGGGTGGAGGAAGTCTGTAAAGCAAGAGACATTTGCAGCAGTTGGGAGGCATTTTCAGGAGGCATGGACAAAAGAGAAATTCTCTTTCACATATGATTATTGACCATGTATAGAGCATAGGAATATTCTGATATCGAATATCCAGTTCACTGTAAAAGAATGATCAATCATAAAAACTGAAATGATAAAACAAAAAGATCCATAAAAGACCAGAATATATTTTGACTAGCTACATCTAGGTAAGCTTTTTATTAAATCTCTGGAGAGGAAGTATCAGTAACACCAGGACTAAGGAAACATTAAATGTTATTTTTAGTTTGTTAGATATATATTTATATTTGTAAATTGGTAGAATTGTAATATCATCTCATTATTAATATAATTGGGATATGTAGGATTGAGCCAAAACATTGGATTAATTTGTAGCAGAATTTTCTTCAGAGAGTTGAGGGTCTCCTGGCTCATTTCCCTCACTGTTTTATCTTGTAATTTGATCTATAGGAATACTCCTAAAACCTTATTAAGAGAATCAACTGCATATATAGTGTCTGAAGTCAAATGATATTTTTTCTCTACATAAAAAAACTAAAACAGTATCAACAAACCATGACCAGTCTGTTTTCTCTGGAGAATAAATTTCTGCTCAAAAAATAGCTGTACATCCCGTCTTGTTCTTATTATAGTTTAAGTAATATAATGAACTGTGAAAAGAATGTTACATGCCAGTATACCCTGTCCTTATTCTAAACAACTTTGGATCACACTCAGTAAATGTCAATTTGTCATTCTTTACATAAAATGTGATTCTTGTGGGTTCTTTGGAGGTATCCAACTACAATATTATTGCCATTAAGTCATTCTTTGTCCTTTGTAGATACCATAGGAGTAACAACACATATGCTTTGCCTTTCAATATAAACCCTCAAGCATTGCATTTTATGATGGAATTTTTGGCTTCTTTTTATAATAAGATATAGAAGTGAATTCATGAATCATCATCTTAGTGTATGAAGCAACATGACATATTTCAATTATCTTGATATAATTGATCGACTTAGTAGTAAGGTGCAGAGCTGATGTAAGAAATTTTCTTAAAAAAAAAAAGTCCTGATCTGAATGTGTCTGTCTTGATGAATTAACTAGTTTAAGGAAATGACTTCACAAAGGTCAGTGAGTAACATGCATGCTCAAGATGACAGAAGTATGTGACTCATTTCTATTAAAATGGAGCCTGTCCCATTAGCCTCGAAAACCTTCATGGCCAATTTTAATTGGATGAATGGAAACACTTGTGCCTTTCTGGTTCAGAGTGAGAGTTGTAGAGGGATTGCCACTGCAAGGTTGTCTCATTAGAAATTCTCATTTATTGAACAGTTTAGGTACATGCCCAGGCTATGTTGAATTCCTGGGAGTTGAGTCACACGCAGTGTTTAATCAAGATGTGCTCTCACAGGAAGTGTCTATGGGCAAGTTGCATTATAGACATAAGAAAAAAATGACTCAAACTAAAATTAGTGGTCAATCAAAGGTTATCCAAAGGAGGTGCCTGCTAGTGAAGGAGAAGCACACAAGGGATTTGGTTTTCTTGTCTCTGTACTTTATTAAAATTGGTAAGAGGGAAGTTACTAGGTTACTCCAGTATAAATCATTCCTCTGTGGAGAAATTACATGAAGCTTAAAAGTAAGTATTCCAATGTCCAACAAAGTGGGCTGAATTAGTTCATAACTTTAATGTTCGTCCTTGTCCAAGAGTGTGTGGTTGAACTTGGTGTGCATTTGTTTATTGTAATGATTGAGGCTTGAAGCACAAAGTCACCAACTTACACTCACTGAAAAAAGTAAAAAGAAGTTTGAAACATTTTTGTACTATCAAAATGAGTGTCGTTTTATCTAATGGTTATTTTTCCTAAAATCTTTTGAATTACAAATGTAAGCATTCTGGCAACTACAAATTTTATTTCCTATATTTTTTTATGGATTGTGAATGTAAAACTGTAAGGTTCATAGAAATTCTATTTTTAATATAATGCCATATGGGGATTGTTCAGAAGAAAATACAATTCCATTTTTTAAATAGAAAAGTTAAATCCTTTGCAAATTGATCAATGATCAGCAGCTCAATGTACAAGAGAAGACAAACATTTCTTAACTGATCTACAGAACATTATATGGATAGTTTATTCTATAGCAGAGATATTTTAATAAACTTGTCCCACATGAGGCTATATTTTCATTATTAGAATTCCCAAGTGAGAGAATATGATCAAAGAGGAACAGCTGAGTGGGAGAAATCATAGTGTATTAGATAGTTTTTATTAACTTAAAAATTTTAATAATACACGTCATTTTTGAATAATACACATCATTTTAATAATGCACATCAACGTTTTCTGCTCGCTGGACCCAGCACTCAGTGCTCCATATGCTATGTAATAGAACTTGTGTCACATACTTCTTAGTTAAAAATCACAGGGTCTCTAGAGGGTTGGTGTAGTAAATGCTATGCCCATTTTGCAGGTGAGGAGATAGACTATAGCAAATGTCATGACACACTGACTTGCACCTGTATTTGTCTACCTCCAAAGTATGCACATATATGCAATGTTATAGAAATTGAAACAATAAAATTGCTTAGTTCTCAACAGTAAACAAATTCTGAAAAGCAGGCCAAAAGGGGTGAAAATTTACCAAAATTTACAGTGAACATGAAAGATATACATTTATTTCTATGATAAATCACCACTAAGATTAAATTAAGTCAACCAACTTGCTTTTCCTTAAATTGTGCAAAATCTATTTGCAGCCCAAGTATTTTGGGTCCTTGTTGAAAGTTTCCTAGTATATCTTTGTAGTATCTTTTTGACCTAAAAATTTAGGAACTGGAAGCTCTGCATTAGAATCTTTGAAATAGGTGGTCATTATAATCACCTAATAATTGTAAATGCAGAGAATGCAAGAGGCTCCTTAGGGTTGATATCTGGGGCCCTCCTAAATCAGAGCCATATTGCACGAATACATGGGAGTGTTTCATATTGTCCATATATTGGGAAGACTCTTTCCTAGATAAAAACTTCAGTATGCAGAATCTTCTGTCTCTGCAAGTTAAAAGTGGTGCTGGAATGGGTGATACTGAATAGTGCTATGTAGGTCTAGTTGCTTGGGAACCTCTAAAAGGCATTCATTCAACTAAGTTTCACTAGAATCATAATGCTATACTTCCTGAAAAGATTAACAGGCATTTACATGATTCCCAAAAAGGTTAACCTCACAGAGATGATATATAAGGTAATTCAGAAATAGTGTGATTTGTACATCAACATGTACACTGTAGGCTTTCAGAAGAATATAAAGCCAAAGTATTATAATTCTGTAAGGAAGTAGGGTCGAATGGTGAAGGGAAAAGTTTGCTTCTTTTTTTTCAGAAAGTTTTCATATTAGGGCTTGAATTATCAAGTTTGATTAGCTTACTCTCATCCTATAAATTGCATCCTCTTTTGCAATAACTTACAAGTAAAACTATTCATGTTACAAATTGGTTATGGTTTTCATCCACCTAATAAGTTTGTTAAAGAGTTTCTCTCTGACAGCTGGCTGTTGCTAAGCTAATGGAACTCCCTGATTTATGGATGTAAATGGTCCGTGGTTAGCTCATTGGTTTTGGCGTAGCATCCTCCTATAAAAAACCCTCTCACTTCTTTTCTTAATCAGTGGTTTTGGCACTGACTTGTTCCGTCTTTCGATTCCAAACATTGATTCCAGCACCTGGAATTTGGAGGTTTTCAGTGAATTAGTGTTATTATTATTAGGTTATTTATCTTCAGGCATACCATGGGAAAGTCTTATGTTGGGTTTCCTTCTTTACATGGGAAAAGATATTTTCTTTAGTTGGGCAGTATGAAAGAAACACTATCATTTTGAATATTAGGAAGTGAAAATAATGATTTTCTAGAAATTAATTTACATGGTCTTTACATTTTTTATTTATCTTTGTTTCTTAAACTATTTTTAACTATTTACTAGGTTATTTCTTTGGGTTAGTTTTTCTGAACAAATCCATTCCTCAACTCAATATCCTCGTGAATTCAAATTGGTTTTTGTTTTTGTTTTTTTGAGACAGGGTCCCACTATGCAGCTTGGACTGTCCTTGAGCTCATTTTGTAGTGCAGGCTGGTCTCGAACTCACAATGATCCTTCTACCTCAGCTCTCGAGTACTGGGATTATGGGAGTGCACCACCAGGCCGGGTTAATCCAAATTGTTTGTAATTTTCAATGTGCTAGCAACATCCTGGCAAGCTATGATCAAAGCCTTAGCAATATCTTTCACCAATTTCTTAATGATTAAAGATTAATGAACATGAACTTTCTCCAGTTATATGAGTAGACAGGAACAGTGGGAAACAGACCTATAGAATACAGCAGTGGCTAAATCAGATCCAGACTCTCCTCAGTCTCCAGTCTTTGCAGATTGGAGAATTCAAGTAACATTTATAAATCTATTGAAATCATTTAGGCTAGAGTCCCATAATTCCCTCAAAAATAATAGTCAAAATAGTATTAGGCTGTTTGCAGAAGGCAAATATGAGTCAGTTATGTTCCTGTACTTAAAAATTATATAGTTTAGACTTAAAATTTAATATTAATGGAGGTATTAAATTAATAATGTCACACAGTGCCCTAAGAGAAGCTCAAATAATGAGCTACATGGTTCAGAGAAGGCCACTTCATTTCTGGTCGCTTAATCTGGGGACATGAGATTAGGGCTGACCCTTGAAGTTGAGTTGGATTAATGGGTGAGTGCCAGGAGAAAAGGAAAAGTGAGAGAGAATTATAGGGAAGTGAATGACATCTGTTGGCTGCCAGCATCTGCAGTGTGCCTCTGACCACTGCTGACACTGAATCATCAACCCTGGTTAGCTGGTACTTATTCTATAGCAACGGCTACCTGAACAGGTCTACCGGTCTTATCTCTTCTAATTTAACCTTGGAAACATATTGCTGCATATGTCATTCACCTACTAAAAGCCATTCAGTGGTTTTCATTGTGTGCTTTGGAAGTACAGTGTACAAGGCCTTCATAATTTGACCCAGTTCTGCCAGTGGTGATTTTGTACTCCTAGGGAACACTTACCAAGGCAGTGTTTGGAGACATTTTGAATTGTCACAACTTGGGAGGTGATCTTGTCGTCTACTTGGAGAGGTCAGAGAAGTTGCTAAATATCCTACAGCCCACAAGATAGCCTCCTTCCACAAAGAGTTACCTGGCCTAAATGTCAATAGTACTGAGGTTGAGAAACTCTGATTTATGTAATAATTAAATTGTGTAATTATAAAAACCAATGTAACAGATTTAAGAAAGAGATCACAGACTCAAAAATCATAAAACTCAACTAGTGGCAATATAATTCTATGAGTATACAGGTGAGTGACTGGTTAGCTGATTTTACATGTCCTATTCATTAGCCAATCTACTTGTACAGGCTTGCAGCATATTCTTTAATCAAGAATGTTGTTTTAGTGGACATCAGTTAAGAAAGATTTTACTAAACTTATACTGTATTTTCCCAAACAAGTTATCTATCTGCTTATTGTTGGGCTTTTGCATATACTATTGTTCCCTGGAATTTGTTTTTCTGCTGTTTCTCCTGATAAACATGCACTTGTCTCTCAGTCCCACGTTAAATATCACATTGAAGGGGAAATTTTATTTAGATGTCCATACAGTCAACTGGTCTAATAATTCTTCATATCTCACCTAAAAATGCTTTACAGAAAACTGTAACTATTTATAATATATGTTTATTTCTTCTATAGTAAGAATGAGCTTTTTGAAGACAAAATTGTGTCTCAGAGTTACATCCCCAGAACTTATCATAGTACCTAACACATACGAACCAACCAATACATGCTGAGTTAGTAAGTGAATGAGAAAGTCTGTAAAGGATGTGTAGCAGGGGATAGTTCAGTGGCGGCAAACCAAAGGCACACATGCCACAGTCAGCTGTTATCATTGAAAACTCTGAAAGGTTCAGCATCACCGGATAGGCTTTGTGGATGGAAAGAAAAACATGAGGGAAACAATAGTAGATGTCCAGACTGCAAAGTTATTTGGGGGCTATATATATATAAAATCAAGTGCCTAGAGTTTGTGGTTTATTTGGGAGGATTTGAAGCAAATAGAATTTTTTTTTAAATCAAGAGGCAACAACTAGTGACCCTGTAGAAATATTAACTAGTAGAAATATTAGAAAGTATTTGGTAATGACCAAGCATTTAGTCATTTAATAGTAATGTATATGAAACTTATGTAAATATTTTGGTTTTTAATGCTGAAGAGAGCATGTGAACTCAATCTGGGGACACTCCCAAACTTGGAAAACTAATGAAAAAGAGACATTAGCATTCACTAAAGCCATCCTGCTTTCCCCAGGGGATCTGTGCATTCTACTGAAGAATGAAAGTAGACCAAAGTGAAGGTATCATGATAAGGAGCCTAGACAACCACTGGAAATCACCAAAGTCAGGCTTGCCCTAGATGGAAGTGTGTGTCTCTCCGTGTAGTTATATCTTTTTGGTATATTACATGGTTGGCATTGGCATTGCTTTCTAGGTTATCATAGAGTAATCCAGTAGCTCTTATTTCTGCCCACTCATCTTTTCCATCTTCCTTTTTATAGTTACATTGGCTTTCTTTTGGGGAAAACCCATTTCTCTTTATGTGGTCCTGGTGTACCTGTCAGGCATAGCACTTCTATCTTCTAACTTTCCAGGAGTGTGTTTGAACATTGGTTCAGGCTGAGCTGGTCATCATGCCATGTCCACCTGGACAGGTATTAGTCACAGCAGGCACATACTGACCAAACCAGGCAATCAAAAGTCCTTCCAGGACTTATAGTTAGAAGCAGAGAGAAAACACTTTTTTTTATTTAACATGAAAATTATAAGGATGTGGGCCTGAATTATCAGTGGCTATTTTCCACAATGCATGGAGTCTGCATATGGAGTAGAAAATAAAGGAGCCAACATGCAAAGAGAAGCAAACCGCAACGGAGATGAGAGTGGAAGGAAGACAAACATCACTGTGGTACTGGGATTCTGACCAGTTTCTGAATCACTAATCTCTGTGACTTTTTTTCCAAGTTTGTGACCTATTTTTGTATACTTCCTAACTAGATGAGTCAACTCATTTCCATTTTAGTTGATTTTTGTTGGACTGTGGTCATATTTAACAAAGAGATTTAACTAATAAGGTCACCTCTTATCTAAGAGTATAAGTATACAAGAAAGCTTGCCTCTGTGGTCATCTGGGACATGAAATATCAGCTTTTATTGCTACACAAAGTTTCCATCACTATTGACTAGTGACATAAAGTTAGGAATACTCTATTTTGGCTTTCTATCATAACTGAATTACATCAAAATCCAACAATATTATTAAGAATCAAGGCATAAAATCTTTAGATTCTAATAGAGTTTGTCACAGTGTGTGACCATGGCAGCATAGAGGATGAATGATTACTTGAAGATAAGACTTAGTTCAATTACCAATAGGCCCAGAGAGGCTATCTCAACCAGAGCACCCAGCCTTAGGGAGACTCTCAGGAGAAGCCTGGAAACTGAGAACCCTCTGGCTTTTATTTAGAATGTCAGTGTAAGTGAAAAAGCAGAAGAAAGACCGTTTGAACAAGGAGCTGTCCCAAGACTAGGCAATTTTTCTTGGAGAAAAGGGAAGGACAATGGCCAGACACAATATGATTCACTCATCTAAACTTGTTGGTTAATCATTCATTTCTCATAGAAACTGTGTGCTTTTGCCCTACAGTTTAATCATTCACTCCTCATAGAACCTATGTGCTCTTGCACCACAGTTTAATGATTCACTCCCTGGCCAAGTCCCCCATAAGAGTTTGACATTTAAAATATGAATAAAAATTTTGCTTCTCCTTTGTATTATTCCTCAACAGTAACTCAGCATGTGTCATCCTCTCATCTTCCTGTCAGATCTGAATGTGGCTCCTCTTATTTGTACACTTAAGAATCACACAGTCAGATTTTCTGTTTGTTTTCCTACTTCTTAATAGACGATAAAAGAAAAAAAGGACAGGATAACTGTACCACCGACTTTGATTTGCCAAGGAGAGAATAGAGACAGTAGGTGATGTCTGGAAGTTCTGAAATGCAATTGAGTAGATACCATTAGCAAACTTGGATGACAGAACGTCTTTGGATGTTGATTTTTGTCCTCTCTGTTTATAGGTCTTTGCAGAATGTATCCTTTTCTTTTCATTCTTCAGTGGCTCTGAGACCTATGCCCTCTTTGGGGGCATCTTAGCTTTCTTAGCCCATTCTTGTGAAGGGAGCTGGGGGTTCAGGACTTATTTTTCAGTCTAATGATGTTTTCATCAAAGTTTCATTTTCTTTGGCAATCCAGTTCATTAAAAGCAGTTCTCTCAGTCATTGACTCATGCAGATTTCATTTATCAGTGACCACACTTCTGTAACATGGCTCTCAGATCTGCTTTATTTCTGTGCTCTTTCATGCCCTTACCTTGCTCCCTGTAGGCTGAATTAGGTTTTTGAGCTTGAATTGGAAGATTATACTTTTAATCTGAGCTTGGCTAGAAGCACTTTAATCAACTAAGATTCTGTGTGTGTGTGTGTGTGTGTGTGTGTGTGTGTGTGTGTGAAAGTCTTGCAAATCCTGTTTCTTTTAAAGGTATGAACATATTTGACTTTTTATCCTAGAAGGCCTTGAATTTCTAGTTTTCCCTATGAATTTGTCTCTTACACTCTATTTTCAAATGGTCAATTATTTGATTTCTTTTCATTTTGACAATACCTTGCTAAATCATAATAAAAGGGCAATAATGCACCGTACTAAATCCCTGTTTCCCACTGAACTAGCTAAGTACCCATGTGAACTATTTTTCAAATGACCTTATGTAATAGTTTCCCCAATTATTTTACTAATACAAAGCACATGCTCTCATTTTGGCTGCTGATATCAGTATCTTTGTTGTTCATTAACCACTAAGAAAATTCATATATTTTAGGTTATCTTATACTAATACTTCATATGTAGGTACTAATTTCTTTACTGGGATAATTAATGCTAGCTTCCACAACAGACATCCTAAAATATCAATGCTAATATAACAAAGATTTGATTGGAAGGCTTACTTCCTGTGAGCAGCCAGCATAGGCAGGAACGTGCAATCAGGTCCGCCTCTGCACGCCTGCTGCTGCCATTGAAAGGCCTGCTTCCTAGGGATAGCCAGCGTGGGCAGGGAGACACAGCCAGATATGCCCAGTGCACCTGCAGGCCACTATTGGAGACCCTTGCTTCCTTTGGGTAGCCAGCACCCACTGGGAGAATCAGACAAACACACCCCTGTGTGCCTGCCACCATCAGAGAGTCCTGGTGTAGACACACAGGCTGAGAGAAGAAGAAGCCCCACCACCACGCACCCCTGGCCATCAGGGAAGCCTCAGTGTAGCTGCATGGGTCTGAAAAAGCCCACCCCATGTCCTGCTACCTCCTTGGGAACTTGGGGTCAAAGAAACACAGGTTCCTGGCCGATTCCCCTACACTGTGGAGGGGAAGCCAATGTAGGAAACACCTGGGACCCCACAACTGGCTTGTTGGGAGGAAATCAGGAGAATGTCAAGATGAGACAGCAAAAGGCAATCTCAGACACCTAACCCACACAGGACAAGCCCGGGAGATAGAGTTATGGAAGAAAATGAAAGTCACACACCTGAAATCTCTGAGAAGATAGCAACTGAAGTAAAGAAACAACTTCATGCTGGGAATTTAGCTTGGTGGCCTAAGTGCCC
>RJWT010044889.1:0-11712 GCA_004365215.1 Cuniculus paca
AGTATCCATAGAAGATGCATTAGAAAGCCCTATTTAACATACACCAAACTCTGGTATTTGTGTATTGGTGATGATTATGGATTATTGCTCAATTCTATGGGCCTTTTGTGGATTTGTTTTACTGATTCTAAATCAATCACAGGCAAACATAAGTGCAGAAAAGTGGATTCTTATTAACAGAGCCTGTTTGATAGCTCTTTTCATACTGGTTAAATCTCTTTAGTTTGCTTCTGTAGCAGCAGCTGGGAATAGTACATTTTCAAATTATCCCATAATTTAATGGCATAAAGTGATCAAAGAGCAAGTACAACTGGTAACAAGAAGAGAAAAGCAGCAAACAACTATACAAACAAGTTATAATCTATACCAATTCTAACCTTATGAACATTTTATTGAAAACGTGTATTTACACATGTGAAGTGTGCGTACAGATGTACTTAATTTTTATGTCTTTCCTTGTATATATTATATACAGTACAAGATTGTGCATATAAAATACATGTAGCATGTATTTCAGAAATAAATATACATGCATTTTTTGCAATACAAGATGGTATTTCCTTGGGAAACTTTTGTTGATATTTTTAGAATACCTTTGTTAATATTTTTTAAGTGAACAAACTTTTATTGATATTTCTAGACTACATTAGATAATATTTCAAGGAAACTTTAAGAAAAATTTGCTTTAGCTTGAGGACAGAAAATCTTCAAGGAGTCCATGTTTTAATTTTATAAAATATGTAAAATTTTATAAGTAAACTCAATAGCATTTGTCTTAAGAATGAGGAGATTCTTTGAAAATAGCCATCACAGCTTGCCAACCAATATGTTTCAAGATACTTATTCCTGATTTAAGCACTGTTAATTGTTTGCATCATTCTTCTGAAGAGATTCAAATTGTACTCTTAAGCAGGGCTCATTACTTTGAATTTCAAGTGAGTAAATTAATTTATATATTAAAAATGTCTCCCACAAAACGCAGCTGCTTTTGCACATGGCTAATGACACAGTGATGCATGCTGAACGGCAGAACACAGTTTTAGGGTTAGACTTAAGCAGAGCTTAAGGATTTCCAGAAAATATCTTCAACCACATTGTTTCCTGAAACTAATACCTTGATCTTGGAGAAACGTTATTCAGAGAATGGCTCCATTTGGCTGTATATACGACTCTGAGTGGCAACAGCTGAAGTATTCTGTAGACCTAAGTATTTTAAAGACTATAAACCACTTTCCCTGTTTCCTCAAGCCTTCCCCACCCACCTTCCCAAAGTTCACGCCTTTCCTTCTTATCATTAAAAAAACAACAAACCAGTATGTCTCCTTTCAAACGTAGGTTTAAATTTATGAAATTATGATCTCACCCATGGTTTGGTTAAAAGCAATAATTTACAGGCCTATTTTCCTTTTTAAGGTTTTAGTATGACTATTTGGGAACTGGGTGCCTTTTTAAAAGTCAAAAGAAGGCTAGTTAGTGGACACAGGTTAGGATAACACATTCTGAATGTGTTTCCCCAATTCTGAGCTCCATCTTGCTTAGCAAGTTGTATAACCTCTTTGTGCCTCAATTTCTAGGTATGTAAGGGAATAACCCTAGTTCTTTTGGCTTAGTATTCCTGGGATAATTCATTTTTTAAAAATTTGCAAACTTCCAGGGATTTAGCTCAGTGGCATAAGCACCTGCCTGGCAAGCATGAGGTCGAGAGTTCAATGTGCCAAAAAAAAAAAAAAAGAAAGAAAAAAAAAGAAAAGAAAAAATTTGCAAATTTTTAACACAGTAACTGGTAAAGTATAAGATCGCAAATGTTACCTGTTTCTGTTCCATTATTTCTATTAACTTTGTATTATACTGAATAACTCCTTTTTTTCACTATTGGCTGAGCATGTTGATTTGATAGAACTTGACATAGAGAAAAACAACCAAATATCACTTTGTTTTAAGGTAGTATGTTTTAGTTAACAGCTTTGCTTTAACCTGAGTACACTTTGAGACCTCTGGTGTTTTGCAAGCAAAATGAAATCACAATGTTTCATTGGGGAGGTTTCTTAGTTGCAATTTAAAAAAAATGGTGGGCATGGATGTGCACACCTGTAACCCCAAAACTTGGGAGGCTGAGGCAGGAGGATCTATGTGAGTTCAAGGCCACTCTGGGTTACAAAGTAAGTTCAAAGACAGCCTGAACTGCATAGTGAAAGAGAGAGAGAGACAGAGAGAGAGAGAGAGAGAGAGAGAGAGAGAGAGAGAGAGAGAGAGAGAGAGAGAGAGAAAGTGGTGGGGGAGAACTCTCTCTGGCTAATAGAAGCAGAATGGGAAGGTATTGAAAGGATATTGTGGAACTCATGGAGAACCACATGAAGAACCAGGGTCTGAACAAAGGGAAGCTGGGTGGGTGGGACCCAGACTAACTTCACCCCTCAGGACCCCGCAAGGGCACACTAACTTTAACCTCTGGCCTGTACCCCTGTACTATCTCACTGCCTGGACAAAATCCCTGCTAGCTCTAGAGATGCTGCTAATGCTACTAACAGGAATTCCTCCATGCTTATGGGTTTCATAAACTGGAATCATGGATCACACTTTCTCCCAGGATACCAGGTAGCTAAGGAATTTATGGTCAAAAAATACTCAAGCAAGTTAAGTGTCCCCATATGCCCTGAAACTTGAATGACTCCCATGACCAATGATGACTGGCTGGTTGCACTTATAAGGAGCCATGTTATTCACTGATGACTTGAAAAGTCTAAGGTAGCCAAGTACATCTGTCTTAGTTAGTTTTCTCATTGCTGAGACAAAATACCCAACACCCAAAGTTAAAGGAGGAAAGGTTTATGTAGCTCATAGTTTGTAGAGGTTGCAGTTCATAGTTGACTGAAGGCAGGCGGGCTCCAAGGCAGGGTGGCATGGTAGAAGGGCATCACAGGGCAGGCAGGCAGAAGGAAGCAAACAACAAGTACCAAGCAACAACCAAGGCCCCTTGTTCTGTCCCTTATATATTATCCAGGCTACCTGACTTTAGGGCAAGTAGCACTCACACCCAGGGTGGGTCATCCTTAATCCTACCCAGAACTATGCCAAACCAATCAGTGGACTAATTTAGTAACCACCTCCCTCTTGATTCCAGCATCACACATTCCAGATCCAGTCACCTCTGAAGAGCCCCACCTCTGATGACATGAGTTTTGGGGGGAACTTTTAGATACAAGCTGTAACAACCTCTTATCCCACAATGAAATACAAAAAGTTTAAAATTTTTCAGTTGGATTTTTGGCTGTTTTATTTTGTTTTGAGTTTTATTGGAAATCTCGATAAACTCAGGAAAAGATCCTGGGAGCCCAATAGGTATTTCTCTTTTCTGTGTTTTATTTTTCACCCTTTACAAAGCAATATTTAAATATACTTCCAAAAATATGTGTCCAATGCAGTCAGTAAAATTCTGCTTCAACTTGTCTATTTAGAGAAGAGTGACAGACATCCCTTAGTTCCTATGCTGAGTTCTACAATTCTGGCAACTGTCACTGGTATTCTTTATTGAAAATAATCAATGGTTTTGACAGATAGAAAAGGGACGTTATCGAGGCATATTGTGATGCATCTTGACAGTGTGTCTCAGAATGGCTGTCCCTGTCACTGTCTGTTCTCTGAATTTTTTCTAGGACCCAAGGGAAAGCTCTTGGGGTCTTTCAGACTGAAATTCCCCAAACATAAAGGGCAATGGATACACAGAACATTCTTATTTTGTGTGTATTTTGTTTGTTGGTTGTATTCATAGATGGATTTCATATTTCAACTCTTCATTCTAACCCGTTATATTTTCAATGAGTCATAAAATTAGGAACTATTCATTTGAACTAAGGTGCATGTTTCTTTGGCAACACAAAAATGCATGGATAAAAAACTACACTGATCACACTTTTTTCTTGTTCATGTTATATCATTACAAGTAGTTTTAGAAGTTTATTAGTAGATATTGCATAATATTAACATCCTCTGATAGCAAGAAAAGCATTAAAGTGTGAGGGACATTTTCATTATAATTTTTTTTGTGCCTAAATAAATCAGCATAAATACTCTTTTTAGAATCTGTTATATCAAATGCTTTTCTTTTTATGTAGAAAGATGAGAGTTGCATTGGCAACTTGTCCACACATAAACTGCCCTCTCTCCTTGCAGAAGAAAATAACCTATCGTGCTAAATAATTTGAAATATCATTTTGTTAGCAGGTAATTAAAATGTATAGTTAATGAGCCTCCTGAGACTTTCGGCTAAAGCCACGTGTTATCATTTAAATGACTTTCTCAGCTGAGGCTTATGCCAGTCCAGGGAAATGATTCTGGATCTCAGCCTCTGGGTGGGCAGAACTTCAAATACGACTCTCCTCCAGTTTGGCTCAGTGTGGATCCCACATGAGACAGAGACCCTCAAACCAAAGTCAATACAAAATCAAAGGTGAAGAGAGGAAACAGGTCAGCTCCCCAAGACCAGGTTTATTGCTTTCAGCCTTACATAGGGTTTAGCAAGCAAGTGGGCTGACGCTGTGCCTCAACTTCCTTCCTTACCACCTCCTGATAACTTCTTAACACCTCAAAGAGTTTCTGAAAATATTCTTAAACCTTTGGCATCCCTTCCTGCTCTGGACCTCATGAATAAAACATTTATCCAGTCAGCAGCTTTGGCAGAGAGGAAAAGCCTAGTTCCATCTATCAATGTCAAGAGCTGAATTACCCAGTGATTGCAGATCCTTTAATAACCCTACTTTTTTATGGTGATATTGGTAAATAGTCACAGACTGCCAGTCCCTGGTTTCTGGGCAAGCCCTGATTTTCTAGCTTGCTAATATATCACTACCATGTGAAAATGGTGATAGGTCCCGGTGAACCAACTGCTTTGTGTTTTCCCACTTACATTCTGTATTACTTTGCTAGAGCTATCATAACAAAGTACAGCACACTGGGTAGTTTAAATCAAAATTCATTGCCTCATAGTTCTGGAAACTATAAGTTCCAACCACAAGCTGCAAACTCTGAAAGCTACAAGATCAAAGTATTAGTAGGTTTGGTCTTTTGAAGCTATGACAGACGGTCTCTTGCTTACCTTCTGGTCATTTACTGGCAGTCTGTAGCATTCTTTGGCCTGCAGATATGTCACCAAGGTCTTGGCCGTCATCTCCGCATGGTATCCTCCCCATGTGCATGTCTGTGTCTAAAGCTTTTTTTCTTAGAAGGGTGCCAGTCATGTTGGGTTGGGACCCACCCTACTCCTATATAACCTCAACTCAACAAATTGCATCTACAATGATCTAATTTCTTTTGTTTTTATTTGTATATATTTGCAGTACATAATAATTACATTTGTCATGAAGAGTTGGTACATGTGCATAACACATCTTAATTCCTTTTTTCATCCCCTATTCCTCCATCCCTCTCTGTTACTTCCAAATCATGTTGCCCCTGTCATTTACAAAAGATCTATTTCCATTTTTCCTTTGATTCTTTTTACCACCCCCTTTCTCTAATGTCCCTCCTCATTTCCTTCATCACTTGCTTGCCTACCCATGTGAGAGAGATCTCTCTACTTCCTATTTTCTATCTTGTATTTTTCTCTTTATTTATATTTTGGGTTTCTCAAGCTACTGACTGCTAGGTCTTCAACATAAACGTTTTTGGAGGGCATGATAAATCCCTTGCACACTCTTTTCTACCTTTGCTCTACAATACTTTTTTATGAAGTACATTTCTCCCTCCTGCTGCTTGCTTGAAGATCAACCAAATGTACTCATAAAAGACCAGTAGGGATTTGTTTTTCTTAAATAGGCCAAATAGATTCTGGGCTTCATATTTCATTTGATTTATTTACCATAAGAATCAATTTAATATGCTGTTTGGTGACATATTCAATAACTAAAGCAAATTTGGCAGAAAGTGTCAAGTTCACACTATTAGCATTTTGTGACTAGGCTATTCTAAATGACTGTATATTGAGATTATAAGAAAAGAAAATAAAGCAAAAAAATTATTATGCAATCTTTAAAACCTTATATCTGAATATACAAGAAATATAATTACTTCTCAAATTTCTATGAAAGAGTATGTAAAACTAAAGTTGCTGAATGATCTTCACGGAATGCCTGGAACTAGTTTTTTTTTTTTTAACATTTCTGATGCTTGTGGACTTTCTCTTCCTGTTTGCACTGTCTTCAACAT
Organism: Cuniculus paca; assembly: GCA_004365215.1. NCBI lineage: Eukaryota > Metazoa > Chordata > Mammalia > Rodentia > Cuniculidae > Cuniculus > Cuniculus paca. The sequence goes on from RJWT010044889.1 coordinate 6,202, forward strand.
TGTGACATTTTTATGCACCTGTTTTAACGCACCATTAACTTTATTGCCACATGATTTCCTCAGGAAGCAACAGTCACAGGCCTACTTCTTGGAATGCTCTCACTGGAAGAAAAGAATTAATTGCTTAAGCCCATTTTCTAAGGATTGCTGTTGTTCTGGAGGAGATGGATGTAATAGGGAATTTGCTGAGTGTTAGTAGTCCAGTTGCATATTGCTGCCCTCTCTTCAGAGGCTGGATCAGGGTTTCCAGAGATCACAGACAGGCCTAAATAATGGCTATTAGCTGTGCCCTGATGTATGGGCCAGAGAAGGAGGAACTCTACATAGAGCTCTTGGAAGGAAGCTGGGTGGAGGTGAAAACCCCTTTGAGGTTCAAAAGCCCCAAAGGCCTAAATCCAGGACATGTATGCAACTGAGCTGGGAGCTCAAGACTCTGCTCAGTGAGCAGGAAATGCCTCAGAACAGACATCTACTTCCTAGACAAGTTGTCAATAAGGTCTGGACTGGCAAGAAATTTTGCACATAAAGATAATAACAAACATAAGCACAGAGAAGCCTCTACAGCTCATTATTAAACACAATCAGATGAAGCATGTCAGCTCCCCAAAACATTAGCTTTAATAAAAGCTAAATATGCTGTTTTAGTTTCTCCCAGTTTCATTCTGAGGCCAGAGGGATTAGACCTACTGTCATAGTTGAGAAAACATTATAAGACGAATAGGAAGAGAGCCCAGATGTAAAGAAAGGAAAGCATCCTGGTGAGGACAGCCCATTTTGGTGACCTGGGTAAAGGAGTATGGGTCTCACAGCGGCCACTTCTCCTCCACATCCCTACAGCTCTGTGCATGAGAAGGGCCACAGAAGGAAAAGCCTCATTGTTTCCCACCTCCATGTCTTTGCTCCTGAGAGTCCCTGTGCCCCAAATACTATTTTTCTGGTGTTATTGGCCTGGATCCTTCTTCTGCATTAGCTTTCAGCTCAAATGTCATCCCCTCAGCTGATCTCCCCTATCACCTATCCTAGCAACCCTGTCCTTAACCTTCACGAATGTTATCACATCCTCATCTGGTCTTATTTACATAATCTGTTTCTACCCTGAGCCAAATGACCCTAGATTCTGGGACTGTGTTTTATTATTACCAGACAATGCCAGGCACATGAAAGGTTGGCTGGATGAATGAGTATGTTCTGGAAAAATACTGTCCAGTAGAACTTTCTGGAATGGGCAAAGTGTTCTTTATAAAGCTCTATTCAAGATGGTAGTCACTAACCACATCTTGCTACTGAGCATTTGAAATCAGGTTAGTATGAAAGAGAAACTAAATATTAAACCGTTATTAAATTTAAATCATTACATGAGACAATTAGCTGCCATAGTTGAGACCACAATTTCAGGACAATCCTTTCAGTTCTCAGAAAGGTACCCAGTTAGGCCCACAGAGGAAAGTTACCCTGATCCAGTTTGGTATTTCTGTGCAATAGTATTCAACCATGCCCATGCAGGCTGGTAATTAATACAATTAGTCTTGATAATACTTTTTCTGGGGTACAGAATATGGCATGTGTTACAAAAGCAAATAATTTGACCATATTTCTAATAGAATGAGTTAATATTTTTCTACTTCATTTTCTTGATGACTTTTGTATACACACACAATGCCCCCCACCCCGCCAAACATCTTCAAGAAGAATAGAACAGGCAATAACTTAAGCTATATTCCAGATGAATGTTTAGCCAAAACATCAGCATGCTAGAATAGGTGCTTTCTCATTGAGTCAATAAGCTGTGGGCTTTGAGGGTGGGAGCGATGCATGCTGGTTCTATGGCATTGCTTATCTGCAGGGGCTGCGCTCCGTGCTCACATGGAGGATGCGCCCAATAAATACGTTTTTAATGCACAAGTAAATCCCATAGAGCTATTCTGCTCAACTACTCAGGTTTATTTATTTTTGTCATTTTTCATCTACCGTTCATTGTGCTTATTTTTTTATGGAAGAAGTAAAGAATAAATGGCTAAGAAATGTCAGTTTGTAGAAGAGACTTCCTCTTCATGTACTAAAATTGTCCAGAGAAAATGATCCACACCATAGAATATGAAAGTCAGTTTCACTCACATCAAACACCATATTGAATAGGGACTCTAAAAGTCACACTAGCCAGGGTACTTTTACCCAGACACCACCAAGGGCAGACAACTGCTTGGCTCCTGATTTGTCCTTAGAGCAATACAATGATGGAAATCTGAGGACAGCGATATGCAGCGTGGCATCTAGGGGGGATCTCCTTCTGAGGTTGTAGCCATTGTTGATTCCCTATGGTCTTGTTTTGAAGTCCTGTATCATTTCCATTGTTTTGTTGAGTTGAGTTTTACTCTCTTTTGTTTTGTTTATATTAAATCCGATGGCAGGAGCAGCTATTTCAAAGATAGCAAGATATATTATGGTAGCAATTTTGGATTTACTATTGGCTTGTTTTGAAGTCCTTAATTGCATTCATTGTCTTGTTTTTATTGCTTCTATTCTATTCTGTTCTGTTTGATTTTTACTATGTCTGAAGTTATCTGCAGCTATTTTGAAGACATCAAAAGGCATTATGGTAACTATTGTTGATTTCATAATGTTTTGAAGTCCTGTATCACTTACACTGGTTTGTTTTGATTGGTTTTATTCTGTTTTATCCTCTTTAAAATAAAATAGAATGCTTGAAAAAAAAAAGAAATGAGAGGATGTAAAAACAGAAACAATAGAATTGGCAAATAAGAAACCAAGCACTCTTTGTGAGCCTGTTCTGATTTGGTCACAATTAAAGTTTGCAATTCTCACTCTCAAAAAATGTGGGGCCACCACCACTCCTCCCACTTCTATAGCAAAGAATTGCACTATTTTCCTCTTTAGGCACCTGTCTTGAAAATAGATCCAGAGTTTGTGCTGATTTAAAAGTGGCAGCCCCAGCAAATAATTTCCATGAGAATTAGCAATATTTCCTTTATTCCTCCTTCTCCCTCCGCCGTCTACGTTCTACTCTCCCTTCCTTTACATTGCTCCCCCACTCTTTGATATAGAGGATCACAGTCAGAATTTCCTCTTTTTGATCTCTTTGGAAAAACAGTCTCATTGCTGCAATACTGACAGCAGCTGCATCTGGACCGCCCCAGGCCAGAAATCCTTTGTCTGAAACAAATAAACAAAAAATCTTCCTCTCCCCATTTCCCCTCTGAAGCCTGTCACCTGCCTCTCAACTGGAAAGCTAACCCACAGGCATCTACATCATGAGGTTTGTTTGTGTAAGTTACAGAAAAAGGCAAAAATATGCAGGATTTTGTGGCTACAGAGCAGACTTTCCAGTCCCTAATTTGTTATAGATGACATTTCTGTTAATGCCCTTGTATTAAAGTTGCATGTTCATATTTTAATTTCATCATAATATCACATCATGGCACTTACTAAGAGCAAACAATGAAGAACCATTACCAAAAAGACATCACGGAATTAGGTGAGAAAGCTGTACAAAGAGAAAGACAGATGAAAAAGAGAAAAAGAAAGAAACGTATAGAATTTCATACTAGAAACTCCTGAGAAAGAATATTTTTGTCGTTCTTTTTACAATTTATCATTCATCCCATTATGTACGATGGAGATTCATTTTTCTTTAAATGGGTTTGATATTTCTGTTTTTTCTATTGTATCAGATGTTATTATGTATCAACCAGCTCGGGAACCTGCTGTGCCTGAGAAGCATGTTTGGGAAAATAGATGCTAACATCAACACTCTCCTTCTGCTAAATGACAAACTTCCACAAAGCACAAAGCAAAGTTTCATCTAATCTCTTTGGTAGCCATGTCAGAGCATATGTGACACCACATTCTGGAAAATTCTAATTTCAAATGTGACAAGACAGTGTTGATGATCACACACAGAAATTCTTTGTCTGTTTTTATGATTAATCATAAACAGGAGAAATAAATAAAACATGCCAGCATCCAGTCATACATTAGGCATTCATTTTACAAAACACAGAAGGCATAGAAAACACATGTATTCCTACTCTGATTTCAGAGAGAATAATTAATATAGCATTAGATGGCTTCTCCCTCACATGAAAAAGACCTCCTCCAGGACCATAGTCTTCATCTTCACCCTGATTTGGCTGGAATTTTGTATCGGATATTTACAAATACTTCAGAAGATTTCTGGTTTAAAAGGAGAGAACAATTCTTTGCATAGAAGAAGGTGATTCTTGCTTTTCCCAGTTCTCTGACCCAGCAAAAATTACAGTCAACTATTTGCCCAGCTGAAGGACATGGATTTCCCTGTTGCCATGGCAACGCATTAGTTGTCAGGTCTATGTGACTCTTATACCCAGTGCCTAATCTGTTCTTCCTGACTTTTGGATTCTGACACTTTCTAAGCCTTAATTAGTTTATTTGATGGGACCTGCACATTTTATTTTTATACTAAGTGGCTATTGAAAACACAGTCATTCACAGAACATCACAGAAGTAAAAATCGGTGTGCTGTCAGGCTGACCAGAGATGACAAAGAGCAAGAAGAAAGTGGGAGGCAGAGGCTTCATTCATTGCTCCTGAGATATTGGGGAAAATCAAACCAGTTTTTGCCATCTGTCATATAGCACAGTGAAAATTATGGAGCTGTTCGTTTCAACATTTGAGGAATATTATGCCACTGTGGTTAGATCAAAATAATATTACCTAGTCACTAAAGGTTTGCATCGCTGCTCTTTAATATTCTTTCTTCTCAGAGAATCTCCATCATAACTCACTTTTCAGTGTGAATGTCCACTGAGTAAGTCACTTAGAGACAAGCATTTCACATTGGTAAAGTATTTAGGATGGGAGGCATAGCACAGCTGATGACTTGGTTAAATTCAGGGAGTTAATAACAAAACAGAACAAAAACTTCATAAAGTTTGTCATCCAGAAGGAAGCTGTCTTGGTTACTTTTCTCTCATTGCTGAGACGAAACACCTGATGCCCAAATTGAAGGAAGGAAAGGTTTATTTAGCTCACAGTTTGTGAAGGTTTCAGTCCATAATCAGCTGGCTTCAAGGTAGGGTGGCGTGGCAGAGGGCAATAGTTCATGGCGGCAGAAGGCAACAAAAGCAACAACAGCAAAAAGGGAGAAGCATGAAAGAAGACTCCTTCTGTCCTTTCTATTGTATGTAGGCCATATCCACCTTAGGGTGGGTGTAGTACTCAGAATCATAATCCCAGCATTGGACCGTGAATCAATCACAAATTCTAGAAGTTTGACCCCATGACTGTATGAGGCTTTGGGGGGACATCTAGACACAAACCATAATAGGAGCATTGCTCTAGAGGATCAGTTTGCAAAGGAAGCTTCATAGAACCCTATGTAGGTAAAGTACAAACCAAAGAGACTCAGGAAAATCAATCTGCCAAAAAACTATTATCATGAGAAGCCCAAGAAATTATTGCCTTTTTCACAGAGTTGGCCTTTGCACTGGTGATGCAAAAGTAATTATGATAAAT